>JAQGAM010000203.1:0-15351 GCA_034697665.1 Nanhermannia comitalis
CAGATATCAAGAAATCTAGAAATCAAAGAGGGGACCAAGCTAAAATTTTTTCAAATTGTTGGTCAAAAATCCTTGTGGGGTCTAAAAATCAAAGGGGGTCCAAGGTAAAATTTTGGAGCCTAGGGGGTACCAACCGGCCTTGGGCTCTCTGGTTTAACTGTCAACTTTCGTTATTAACTTTCTTACCACAGGTCACTCATATCAACACTTTTGCCTTTTTCTTTGACGTCAGGATGTTTTTTACATAAAAGCCATCCCATGTGTGCGAAGAAAAATCCACGATTAGAGTTATGAGGATCAGCGTCTGTTTCAGAATATTTATGATGTACTCTATGATCACGACACCACTCATATATGTCATTTTGCATCGCTATTGTTTGAAAGATTGCTAATAGAAGTCTTAACTGCCATTTGGCTTTATATGTGCGGTGAGCCCATAGTCGATGAGCTCCTATTAAACAAATATTATTCAATTTTAATTTAATCAATTATATCGAACACAATAAACTGGTTTTTGTTATAGTTCTAAAGGTGAACTTGAGATCAAAAACTCTAAATATTTAGTAATTAGTAAATAAAAACATAATTTCAGTGAAATTGAAAGCATGATTATTATGATTACCTGCAAGTATACTAAAACCACCTAAAAAGTTGATGAGCCAAATAAAAGCGAAATTTTTCCAGTTTCCGACACCCGTAACTCCTAAATAAATAGGTAAATATTTTATTTTATTAATTTATTATATTTTTTTTTAAACCTAAATAAAACCCATAAATTCCTGCGACATGTAGAACAGTCATTCCAATGACATTACGCCAAACGATTTCTAACTTATATTCCTTAGAGATACTGTCATTATTATTATTATTAATATCGGTACTATTTTTATCAAAAATAGGATCTAAAACTTCACTTTTTGGAGCCATAGTTTATCATAAAGTCTTTTTGTTCTAAAAACAGTTAAATTTAAAAAATTCTATGTAATGAACAAATGAAAATTAAATCTAAAATTAGTTTTTAAAAGTTTGAGGGTATATACGATATATACAATACTCGATAATTTTACGTTCCTGTTAAACAAAGAATAAAGTTTTCAATTAAGTGAAAAGTTTCGCCTTTTATTCAGACTTTTTAATAAAGACTTATTTTTATTTAAAATATTTACACTAAACGCCCATTTGAATGCATTCCCTTCAAAATTACAACTATTATTAAGTATTTAATTGTATAATTTCAGACACATTATTCACGTCATAATACCTGTATTACTCATCTTATTGTTATAATAGAGTAATTTTTGCAACACTACAAAACGAGTAATATGTAATTCAATGAGGAAAGAATTTTTGTATATGTGTTGGCAGAAAATAACTTTTGTTTGCAAATGTCATTCGTTTTTAAATATATGGCGAAAGCTTAGCACTAAAATAAAATAATTAATAATGCAAATGTCATCTTTACTCAAAAGAAAGACAAATAGTAAAAGATCATTTTTATTTTAAACAAACACATTAAAATTTAATAATAAAATATCAAAATTCCCCTTTAAAATAGCTCAATAGAAACTATTATCAAAATTTTAGTAGACACTATGCTAAATTTAATGTAAAGTTTCCCTCTATTAATAGTAATCTGTGAACCTCTGTCAAGCTTAGTATGAGAATTATTAAAAGATTTACAGTGTTTTAATACATTTCTCACCCACTAGTATTCAGCAAAAACTTTTCACTTTTAAAGAGTTTAGTTTTAGAATTAAAAATCTTTCAAATATTTATAATACAATTACTGACTATTACTAATAGTATTAGTAATTATTAAAAATAATTCAATTTTTAACAAATAGAAAAAATTGTTTTATTTAAATGAAATAATTTTAACGAACAATCAATGTAAATATTGTAGAATTTAAATTTATTTGTATTACAATTAAGATTAATTATGTTTTGAAAATTTTGTGTAAGATTTTCTATAGAAATCGTAAAACATGTACCAAAAGAAAAGTGGTTGCGGTAATCCGACTATAACCCAAAACAAAGGATAACCTTTTTGGTTAAATATCAATACAACACCGTAAAGACCAAGAATTATAAACTGAAGCAATTGTAGTTGTGTTATATATCTTTTCCACCACAAATATTTCTGTATTTCTGGTCCAAATGCAGATAAGGTGTAATACGAATACATGAGTACGTGAACAAATGTGTTCATTACTATGAACAAGCCAACCGCTGGAACCAGTGGATTAATTTTGAGTAATAGCCAACCAAATATAGGCACTGATATGTGATGATACAAATGAAGAATAGAAATGTGAGAGTTCTTCTTACGGAACGCAAAAAAGAAGGTGTCGATCAAATCAGCGAATTTTGTTAAAAAATACATATAACCTGTGAATGTGACCAAATTCATATAAACTGTGTTTCAAATATCTTTTAGGAACACAAATATTAATTTAGTTAACATACGAGGTTTATAGAAGAAGTGAATAATACTAATTTTAGTTTATAGGGTGTTTCAAATTTTCAATAACATCAGTTAATATTAGTGATGAAATTTAGCTTCCAATTCCATGGAATAGAAGTGAAATTAGAAAAATAGGTGTGGAATAGAATGGATATGTAATTAGATGTACTTTTTCTAAAAACTCTATCCCTATTACATAAAGTTATCAGAAACATATTTGAATAGTGCTGCAAAAGTTTAATTAATGTAATTCATGTAATTCATTGCTTACTAACTTATTAGAAGACAGTAAGCAAAACAAATTAAATCATAAATTAAGCAAAACTAACAAATATTAATTCACAAAAGAAAAAGAAAAGAAAATAAATCCTAAAATTTAATCAACCGGTAAGTTTAATTGCAATGCACTGTATCTTTTGCAAAACTTCAATTGAATTCTATCATGCAGAAACGGGTTATCTCGGGATAACGTGTTTTTTGGATTTTTATGGAATCACGTAATTTAACTTATGTTTATCCTATGGTGAAAGTTTCAGAATACCTTTCAATGGAAGAATTAATAGTTTTTGTAGTTTTAAGATTATTGTTTTCCATTGAAATCAATGTTATAAAAATATAGTTTTAAAGATTTTTCTCGTTTTCATGCATTAAGAGATAACCCGTTTCTGCATGATAGGATTCATATATAGTCAGTTCGTTTATATAGTGTCCAGTAATTGCTCCTAAGAGAGTAACACAAATTCTGCTCATTATGTTACTTTTGCAAAATCTCCAAATTGAGCAAAGGCCATCTTTTTATTTTATCATTTTAAACTCTAATGCAAAATTCATTGATAATTTATATAATACGAAATAAAAATTTATTAGTTTTGAAACCAAAATTTTTCAACATCTTTAAAATTTATTGAAAATACTTCAGTTAAGATAAGCGCATTGTTTTCCACTGTATGCAAATTATAGATAAAAAGCCTATTTGTTCAATATATTTAAAATAATTTTTTTAAAATCGTGTTATTTCGTCTTTGTGGCCATTCTTGGCTAAAGGAAACAAAAATTCAGAAAGTCTATGAATTTAAATATAGGTCCTGAGATAGGAACTCGGGATTAATTTTAATGCAAAACCACAGGATAAAGTTTTTCTTTAAAATTCTCTAAAATCTTTAAAATTAATTTTTTCGGGATAATTAAGTAAGTCAAAATTCGTTTGAATAGTTTATAAGTTAAAATTTATATTACAACTTTTTTATTTTTATAAACAAAAGTCAAAATTTAATAAAAATTTTCCTTTCAGAAATTTTTGATATTGACACAAATGGATCACTTTTGCCACTTATTGATAACAGTATGTCATAAACATTTTAATTAGACATAATATTAAGAATTAATCATATTTTTAATTTATGAGAATTAATTATTATATTATTTTTAATACAGACAAAACAGGAGCAAATAAACAAATAGTAAATGAATGTATGATAACAACAAATTTTTTAAAAATAATTTGATAATTAAATTTTATAATTTCTTTATTAATTTTAAGTTATTACTGATATCACACAAGTAGGAAAAAACACAACTAATTTGGATAAAGGTATGAAAGAAAAGATAAATTAAGATACATTTATTTTTTTTAATATCAAATTTTCTATACTTGATATAATTGAAGAACTAAATTTACCAACATTAAATAAAGGTATGAGTCAAAAAAATATATAATAAAATTTACATAAATTTTAATTAAACTATAAACAATGTTGAACAGAAACTATTTAATAAAGAATAAAATATATCGATTCCAAATGAATAATTTTTGTAGAGATTATATGAGATTGGAGATAAAATTATAAATTTAATATTAACTATCAACGTGATTCTCAAAATTAAATTAATTATAGCAAAAATATTAAAAATAATTTTAAATCCATTTTAAATTTATAAATTAGATGCACTTGAAAACACGAAAGGAGTAGAAATTTTACGACTAAATAATGGTAAGATATTTAACAAATATTTTAGTTCTTAATTATAACTAAATTATAAATAATTTAACGAAATAGAAAAAAAATTAAAAACATTTATTGCGAAAAATGTAAAATCACCTAGACTACATCCAATTGAAAACTTTGCGCAGATTACTGTTGATCATTCAAAAATTAAGATTGATTTATAATAATATACTCTAGAATTATATTATACAAAGTTACAAACAGTAATCGACAACTATTTTTCAATTGGATGAAGCAACTTATAAGCAAGGTAGTCTTCGCTTATGAGCATATAACAAAAGATAATTTTTAATATATTAATTTTAAGAAACTTTATAATTCCAATGCGGAAATATTCAAAACTCTAAATCATAATTGATATTTTAACAGGTAATAAAAATAGCGGAGTAGGACAATTAACTATTAATGGTTTAGCAAATAGTATAAATGGATTTTTAAACCCATTAATTGGAATAACCAATGAAATACAGAAAACACTGAATGGCAATAATAATCAACTATTATTCCAAAATCTGACTGCGCTATTTTCTGGAAATACAGCTAATTCAAATCTATTAAATAATTTACAAAATAATTTTGGTCAACTTATGGGTGTCGTCAATCTTGCAAATGTTGCATCACAATTGTCTTCACTTTATTATCAGAAAATCTTTGAATTATTCATTAAGTCATCTCTTGGTGCATCTTCCAAATTTATAGTAAATTTGATTAATAAAATATCTAATACTATAATCACTTTATCTAAAAACTCTTCACAAGACGAGGAATCATATATTTCATTAATAATTATGTTGGAATCTGTTAAGCCAGTTGTCATTGGATTAATCTCAGCGTTAAAAATTAGTGCAATTCCTGAGCTCACTAATTCACTCAACACTATTATAGTTCCTCTTAATAAGTTGTCTTCAACTATTGATAACATAACTGCTAGTGCTAACATTCATAATAAAATTTTCAGGGAAATTATCGCTGAACTATCAAATGGTGGTACCGGTATTTTAAATAGAGCTGGTTCAGTTAAATTTTAGAGGATTAATGAAGAAAATATTTTGAATTCTTACATACAATTAATTATTGTACAGTCAATATAGTTTATAATTGAGACTGGTATTTAGCGGTTAAAATAAGTTTTTGGTAAGACTACTTTAGTGGTCAGCAAATGATTTTAGACAATACTTTATGAATTTAAGGGTTATGTTGAGTATGTATTGCACTAATTAAACCACATGATTAAGTTGAATTTATAAAAAGTTATAATGGAATAAATACATGTATCAGGTCATACATTAAAGCCTAAAATCATGTGCTGACCATTAAAGTAAAGTCTTACCAAAAACTTATTTTAACCGCTAAATACCAGACTCATTTATAATGAAACCCATTTATGGGAAGCATTTTTTGTTTTACTGTCTATTTTTCTCTAAACTGAATTGAAAATAAATTCGTTTATTTTAAAAACTAAATATTTTGCTAGAAATTACTAATTAATATTAAAATTAAAAAATTATAAAGTAACAAATGTTATGGGTCTATAATATTTAAAAAACTAATTTGATAACAATACATAACCACTATTAAAGTTACATTTTTTAAATTTAGTCATTTATTATTAAAGGCCATAAAAATTTCTCAACAAATAATTAAATCTTATACATATAGCTTAGAATGTTACAACAATACTGCCCCTATACTACACAAAACTCTTCATGTTATTCCGTTTGATTGTAGACTTGGGAGACTTCAAGAAACAGATCCTTATAATAACTGAAACCTTGAATCAGTTGAAATTTTATGAAAGGATAAAAATCTGAACTTTTTTAGAATTTCTATATTAATTATTATATTAATTTTCAAAAATTCGGTTTATTCGGCTTTATTTTAAGAAAATTATCTTTAAGCCGAATTTTTTTGAAACTCGGCGGAAATATTCGGATTATTCGGCGTCACGCCGAAAAAGCTAAGCTCAGCTTATACAGTACCTTGTCAAAACACCCAGCTTTAACCGTTAATAGGTGATAACACTTTCTTGCTATTAATTAAATGCAACTTAAAGACAACTTTTGATCTGTAATAGCTAGGATGAAAAGTTTATTACCAAAATATCTGTCTCACCGTCTCCTTCAAAATCATAATGACAAAATTTTTAAAAACTGTATATTAATTACTAAAAAAATCTTATTTGAATTTCTAATTGATTTATATATTTTGTATTTTATTTATTAAGAACTGTTATTTAGATTTTTAAAAAAAGAAATGCTCGTTTTCTAAATGATATTAAGTTTATTTTCAAAAATGTAATTTTTGAAAAAAATTCAAAGTGAGAAGTGTGAAGTGAGAAATACGAAGTGAGAAATTTTTGGGCTTCCATATAAATGAGATTACTTTCAATATATACAGTCCTTAAGATAGAATAAAATGGAAGGTATATTTTAAATAAACTTATATAATATTATGGAAAGAATTATTTATTGCTATAATAATAATCTAATAAATATATTGCATAAACCCTATTAATAATTGTTCTTTAATGAATAGATTACCAAACTCTTTAGGAAATAAAATTAAGGCCATTAAATTATATAAATTGTCAAAGTAATGTAAGGTCTTATTTAGTGACTGGGCCTCTATTTGATGTCAACTCTAACCTTACATTGTAGTTCTGATAGAATACGTGATGGCTTTACACAACAGATACTCAAAAAATATTTAAGATCTCAGCTCTAGTCTAGAAAAATATTACATTTTTGTGAAATTAAATGATATTGCAGTATAACAAACATAATAAATAGCATCAAAATTCTCGAACATAAATTAAAACATATATTTATTACTACTCTTAAAAGGGAGGTACTTAACCACTAAGTAACCGATTTTAAAAATTTTTTTACCACAACTACCTTAAAACAAAATATGTTCAAAACGGTCATTTAAATCTGCGGAGTCCAAGAATCTTATGAAATATAGTAATCACAATATCTCTAAATACATAGGAATGCATACATAGTTGCTTAGTTTTCAAATATATCCCTATTTAATCTTCATTAATAATTGAATTTTGTCTCTAACATCTAAACTGAAATATAGCTTATACTCTAAATAAAATTAATAATTTGATACTGTAGGAAAATAGTTTAAGATTAAAAATAAAATGTCAATAAAATAAAAATGCTTTTAGATCTTATATAACCCCATTAATGAATGATAAATGAGCCTGTTCCGTTTTTAATTTAATAAAATTAAGCAAATTAAATATTTTGAAAAAATTTATAGCAAACAGAAATAATTTATGTTAGAGGTAGATTAAGAAAAATACATCTTAATTACATAAATAGTTATGCTACTGTATGTAATAATAATAACTTTATTATTGCTAATAATAAAAAGAATTTAAAACTCATGATTTAAAATAATATAATATAGCATATGCGTATTGCTTGTCAATCAAACGGCAACAAAGGAATGACTAAGGCTATTTCTATATGTTATTGTAAATTTCTAAATATATTTAAAAGTTTAGAATAGCTATCAATCAATGTGAAATTTTTTATTTTTATTATTGAGTCTTTATAAAGCATTATAACTTTACAAGTGTCATGATTTTTAGAGTAAAATTTTGAAATGGTTAGGAAAAATATAGAAAAATGACATAAAACATGTTATTTGTAGAATTTATAATGACCTAATAAACATTTTAAGGATATTTTACTGTTTTCAGGATAAATATTATAAATCTTTAAATTTTAATTAGCTAAACATTTTTGTATTATTTGCATGAAAATAAGAAGTAATGTGCCAGAATAGAAACAATTGTCATAGAATAGCAAATAGGACCAAGTAAAATACAAGTTAAAAACGATTAAACTTATTTATAGATATTAATGTAATAAGAAATATGTTCCGCATTTAGCCCAAGTAAATTATATTTTATAGTTATTTGCCTACATCAAGTCGTTTCAGATGGAAAAAGTCTTTTTAAAATTGAACTCAAGTACTTAAGTGTGAAAACTTTTAGCTAATGTATAAAATAAGTTGCATTTACAGAATAATTTTCAATTTACTTGATTATAAAAAAAATTACTGGCATTTTTTCGGTAATGGAGCAGTAATTCTTTACAATTATAAATGCGCCTGTAAAGTAATTAGAGTAATATAGGGAAATTGGTATACGTTATTTCAAAACAGGGAAAAAGCGAAAACATAAGAAACCTAAATAAAACTATAAATTCCCATAAACAGGAAAATAGAGATAAAAACTTAAAGAAAGTACTCGTTGTTTAAATAACAAATAATTCACACATTTATTAATATAATGATATAGGTTTACACGTTTTCATGTCTCTTTCTTATCAGAACTAATAATACAATACTATATTAGATCACTTATATTACAACAATTGCAGATTTTAACAATAATATCATAATATGCATTAAAGATTGCATTATGTGAATGTAATTATTATTATTCATATAAGAGTGATAGGTGCATTATAATTTATATTACTTTAGTGCATATAACATAGTTTATTAAAAAAGCATAATGATTAGTTAAGGTATAGGTAATCGAAATAAGAATTTTGTGTTATATTAAATTATATAATACCAGTAAATGCTATGTTTCTATTATTTTAATCTTTCAATAAAACTTCTAAATAAAGAGAAAAATTTATAATCATCTTAAATATTAACTTCATTATTATAACACTTTCGCAAGGTTTTTACAACGCTTTAAGAAAAGAACTTATTTTTTGAAGAAATGCAATTAAAGAATCAATTGCCTTAGCTATCATTTCTAAATAAAAAAAAATGGTTAAAATTTGTGAGATAATGAAATATTAAACTTATTAAACTTCTCGTACCAAATACAGGCTGTAAAGGACCCAATATCGCAGCAAATGGACCATCTGTAACTTCAGATAACAAATCCCCACTCAAATTGGCCAAATTAAGTCCTTTTGCTGTTGATGTACCAGTAGCAGTACCAGTAGCAGTACCAGTAACAACAGCTAAGATATATATTTACAAAATTTAGGTGTATTAATTAAATACCTGTTAGTAAATACCTTTGGCCGAATTGGTCAATCCTTCTAAGTCCTGTACAAGCCCTATATTAAAAATTAAATATTATTTAACTCTTTTAATTGCATACAAAATAAGTTAAATTTTTTTTTAAAAAGTGTAATTTATTCTAGGTAAATGAATTTAATATATAAATTTCAATATAATTTTTGATTTTGAATTTTAAAAAGTTTAGAAATCTTAAAGCAATATATAATACATTTTCAATAAAAGTGTTTCCCAGAAGAGGAAGTTTAGCAAAAATAAAAAATAACTATATTTACTAACTTTATTATGAGATTAGAGCTAATTAAATTAACCTGACAATTTTATACATTTAAGTAAAAATACTGCTAATATTTATGCTCTTTTTTCTTCCTAATTAAATATTAGATTTAATATAAACATAGTTATTAAAAATATAATGTATTTATGATTCGTTTGAATTGAGATTAACAATATATAAAAAATTATGTATTCTTTGACATTATTAATCTAATATAGTTTAAAATAAAAAACAACAATAAATATAGAACTGTACCTATTTTATCAAGACCAGCACATTGTATTGCCGGAAGTGCTAGTAATACAGCAATTAATACGAGTTTAAGCATTTTGTCTTTAATTAACACAATAAGATATAATCGAAATTTTATTTTTAAAATTTATATTCCTATTTAGCTTTCAATAACTTATTCTAAACATATACCTATATAAAGATACAGAAGATAAAGTTATTAAACGTAATGAATAAATCATTAACTGATTATGAAAAATATACTAACATCAAATGAAATTTATTGCAATATTATTTAAGCCAAATGCCAATATAACTGTCATAATAATACAGATGTTTAAAATATTATGGATCCTAATTGATGATTCATTATATAAAATAATATTAGTTTAATTATTGTTTATTGTGCTAATTTTCAAAAATATAAATATTTGTTAGAATATAAAAAATTGACCACAGAAAGAGATTTAAGCAAAAAATGTACTTTTACAATTAAAGATTAACTTATTATATTTACGATTTAATACACTGCTATTAATGCTAATAATTAAAATTTAACTTTATGACTTAAAATTAAATGATATGTAATATATTTGTATTGCTTGTCATTCAAACTAACAAATAATTAAATAACAGCTTTTTCTTATTTCTATATTTCATATTATTAACTAATTTTAAGAATTTAAAGATATGTGTTTATGCTTAGTATTTAACAATTGAAGCTTTTTTAGTATAAATATTTTGTAATTTGAGTGATTCTTTAATTAATATGCATGTCAATCAAAATTTAGATAAGGAAAGCAAACTTACACCATATTTCTATATTTCGCATTTTAAACTTTTATCTATAGGTATTTGACCATATTTTATTTTAATTGTAATCAAACGTAAAGAATACTCTATACACAAATTTTTTAAAAATACAACTCTATTATGCATGTTTAATAGATTTAATAATTATTTGTAAGACAGAAATTTTTGCTTCACTTGAGCGAGTAAATTATCAAATATTTAAACAACTGTGTGTAAAAATTTCCTTAACTTAACAATTATATTTTTGTGAAATTGAAAGTATAGCTTTTGGTTTTCGAAGTAATATAAAAAATCCTATGACATCATATAAAATTATATAAATCCCAATATTATTTTAGTAGAAACTTGGGCTATAGAGGATCTTATTCATACCTCGAGTAAGCTTGCTTTCTTGTATAGCAGATATGTATTGCACGAAAAACCTAACCTTAATTTAACTTAACTTTATGAAGGGTTAGGTATTATTGCAATACATATCTGCTATACAAAAAAGCAAACTTACTCGAGGTATGAATAAGATACTCCATAGCAGAAGCTAGCCTTGATTTAGTTCCAAATTTTAATTTCTTTTTCGTTCTCGTTCCTGAATTTTTTTTAATTCGTTCTATTTCTAAAGGTGTTTTAGTTTTGCTGTATGTTCCAGTCGGTGCCTAAACCAGGGTTTTAGGTTTGGAAGCTATATATAGGAAAAATTTATGAAATTCTTTAAAATTGCTACAGTTAAAGACAATATATAATGAATGTAATGATAAATGTTATAAGTATATGATAATGAAATAAGTGTATTAGCAAAGAAATTTTGAGATAATTTAACTATAACAAAATTTTGTATTTTCCGTTTAATATAAATATTTTAGAGAAATACTTACGTGTCTATATTGATGTTGATTATTTGTAAATACAATTTAACTAGATTTCAGTTAGGCTGTTTAGACTTTAATCTTTTTTAAAAATTAATTATTTGTTCATGGACATATCAAATAAATAACTGTAGAGACATAAATTCAGATATTTTCTATATTTAAATGATTTGCGCAAAAACATTTTTGTTTTTTAAGCACAAGATTATAATTAAAAATAGAAAATATTTAGAAAATTATTATTTTACAAAACAGCTGAATTTTATAATAAAAATAACTTAACGGTGTCATTGAAATTACAAATCATTTATGGGATGGAATAGTAGAAAAGCATTAATAAAAAGTGTATATTTGAACGATTTTTGTAATTTAAGGCTTTTTCTCAAAAACTGCACTTTTAGGGCAATTCATATATCGAATAATTTAATGAATAAAATTATGAAAATAAAGGCGTCGTGAAGTACAAGACTGACCACAGACCATATACTGTTAGGATAAGTTTAACTTTTGATAAGAAAGTTA
Source organism: Nanhermannia comitalis (assembly GCA_034697665.1). Taxonomy (NCBI): domain Eukaryota; kingdom Metazoa; phylum Arthropoda; class Arachnida; order Sarcoptiformes; family Nanhermanniidae; genus Nanhermannia; species Nanhermannia comitalis. The sequence continues at coordinate 12,238 of JAQGAM010000203.1, forward strand.
AATAAACTTTTTGATCAAAAGTTATTTTAAGTTTCATTTTATAAAATACTGACTTTTGACTCATCATAATATAGATTTTAATGAATTGAATTCTAAAATAATACAGGCACATTATGATTTCTTACCCATAAATAAGCCTAAATATGAAAATATAAAAATATGTGTAAAGTATAGCTAAATTCTGTAAAAATTTTGGTTTATATAACAAAAATTTTTTAATATATAAAAACTAAAATAATTTATTTTATGTTAATTTTAAAAAATATGTTGTAAAATATGTACAAAACTTGGTGTTAATTTTTTTTATTGATATATTAACTGAATTCATTGAATAAACATTTGATACTAAATTTATTTGAACGAAAATCTAAATAAAGCTTAAATACAGTTAAAATAAGTTTTGATTGAAAGCTTAATTTTCTTATCAAAAGTTACACATATCGTAACAGTATGTGGTCTGTAGTCAAGTCGTGGACTTCACGACGCCTTTATTTTTGTGCTTTTATTACAGTATTTTATTCATTAAATTATTCGATATATAAATTGCCCTAAAAGTGCAGTTTTTGAGAAACAGCCTTAACTTATTCTTTGCATCAAATATTTAACTCAAAATTGAATTTTCTAATTGGGATCAAAGCGTTACAAAAATTTCAAATATTAAGTCTTTAAATGATTGCAAAAATTTAAAAACTCTTGAATTACATGTCATTTGGTTTATGTGATGAACACTTGGATGGCATTCATTTATATTTACAGCAATTGAAACAGTTATTCATTACATTTAATACAAACATTATAACAGATAAGACTTTAAATAATTTGTCAAAAATGCAAAACTTATCAAAACTTGTTATAAGTTCTGATACAATAACAGATTCAGGAATTTGTGATTTCATCAAAAATAGTATTAATATTAAAACACTTTATGTGAATAACTATTCTGTTTGAGAGAAATATATTAATAACATTAATAAAACTATTGAAGCGTTTACTGAAAGAGCGAATAATAATCAGAAAATACAATACAAGTGTAATACTTATGAAGGAATTTATAGTAATTTAGTAATAATTAGTCATTAATTATAATAAATTATTGTTTGAAAAGTTAGAGGTATAGCAAAAACTATTTATATAAATGATTTTCACATTTTGAGAAAATTAAATCATTTTTGAATATTTTTATTATCTGTAATCACTATATTTGTTTCAAAATATCTTTTGTTCAATAACTTAATATTTAATGCAAATAATACTTTCTTTGATGAGTTTCACTATTATATCAAAACTAAAATGTTTAACAAATATATAAATATAAGTAAAAACAACTTCTATTGTATTAAAACTTTGTTAACTTCATATCAATAATAAAAACTTTATTAAACCAGAAATGAATGAGTTTGTTATTAAATACTTTTTGTGTAAATAAATTATTCAAATCTGATTCTAATAACAAAAGTAATTTCAAGAATTACAATCATATTTTTTTGTTATGCATTTTATTAGACTCGAGATGTATTGACATAACTTTCTCTAATAATAATTCGGGAATAATGGTCTCTAACATAAAATGATACGCAATTTATTGACTGTGCTCTCAAAATACCTTTCGGTTAACTCAAAACAAGTTATTAGAAACAGTCAAATAATGAATTATTAATGATATTCATAGGTTCGAAAATTTTAAATCCTTAGCCTAGGCTCTAAGCTTCCGAGGCTAACCCTGAGCCTGAGAACTGAGTCTACTCCATGTGTGCTTCCATTTCTAACTATTACATACAGTTTATTGTACTATTATATAAAATGAATATATCTGTAAATTTTTACTAAGTTTTAAAAAGTTTTCGTAAAATGATTTGGCCCTCCAAAAAATTTTTTACCGTTAAACAATTTATTCGATTTTCCTAGCTTGTTTTAACAAGGCAATATTTAAAACCTGGTTCTTCATTATCACGATTAGATTTTAATGAATTTATAAACATATTTAATGTATTTAATGCCTAATCTATGAATAATTAATATTTGTTTAAAATTTAAGTAGATCCTATGGAATTTTTAAAGCTCGTTTTGTCTTAGGGGTGATGTCTAGGGTGACGTACGCAGTTTTGGGCTGTTTTCAGATCCCCTCCCCCTCACTATTAACGTACGTTTCTATGTTATCTCTATGTACGCGTACGCATTATTAAAATTAGTTTGACCACCCCCTCCCCCATGACTGCGTACGTACTATGTGTATCATCCCTTAATGCAATGAAATGGTTATAATATAGAGCATACCAAACCCCTTTTTATACTTTTACGACAAAAAAAATTATTTAAGTATTACAATATTAATGACCAGACCAGACCAGACCAGACCAGACCCCTTATATTCTTTAACAATTGTTAAACTATTGAAATAAGTTAATAACTTTTAAACTTACAATTTAAACAATTTTTAATCACAAACACACAGAAACTTATAAGCTTTCAAATAAAAATTTATACTACAATTATATCTTAATGAAAATGAATTACAATAATACAATGTTTAATCTGCAATTAGTTTAACATTGGTTCGCAGACCAGATCCATAAATCTAGGAAAACATTGTTAGCCCACAACCACTTGACCAGCACTTATCTATTAATAGATTAGTAAACCAGAGATGGGGAAGGTATGAAGTTTAGGGGGGGTATTATTTCTAAAAAAATTTTTACTTTGGTCCCCCCTACGATGGTAAAAATTAATTGTAAATAAAACGTAAGAGAAAATTTTACTAAAAAATTTTTAATTTTAATACTTTATTAAAAAAAAAATTGTTGATTAAAGAAATTAAAAATTAAAATTATATCGAAAATAATTATTCAAAAATTTATTTTAAGATAGAGCGCTCTTTGAGATTATAGATATTTTTTCTAATGATTCATCTTTTAAACTACTTTTACATATAATTTCTGCTGCAATAGTCTTGAAGCTCGCTATATCTAAAAATTAATTTTTAAATAATAATTTTGGACGTAATTTTAGTAATCACTAAGATCTGGAAAAATGCATATTTGCATACAATTTTTATATCGCGCATATTTTGCATATTTTGGTCATTTTTTTTTGCTTGCACGACCGGACATATCATTT
>JAQGAM010000204.1:0-15348 GCA_034697665.1 Nanhermannia comitalis
AAGATTACAGTTTAGGAAAAGGAACCCTATTTGTGGCCAAAAACAGGTATTAATAAGTGTTTGAGTCTTACTATTGATAATCGATATCAATATCAATAATATATTGTTTGCTTTTTATTATTATTTAATATATAAATAGAGTTTAATAATTACGAAAATAAATATTTCATAATAAATGAAAAGAAGTGTTTGTAATGACCTTAATATGAATGCATTAACTCATAGATTGCAAAGTCTTTAAAAGTCTCTAATCTTGAAATACGAGTTAATAGTAATGCGAAAAAGAGTACAAAATGCTAATCATTGATGTAATGCAGACACGAATCGCATGATAGGCATGAATGGCATCTCGACCTCATTCCTAAGCATTCAAAGCCAATACCAAAGCCTTAATATTATATAATTATTACTACACTTTTATTAATATAAATATTAATTAATGCATAGCAATGGTGTCTTAGACTAAGACATACTCTTTCCTCAGGTCTTCAAATGAAAAGAAGTTTATCGTAAAAGGAAAGCAAAAGTGACTCATAATTAGTATTAGTATTGAGGCCAACATCGCATTTACATTAAAATAACGTTAACATAGAGTTCACACAAGTGTTCAAGTGTTTGACTCTTTAGTTTCTAACATAATGTTAGTTAAGAGACCAAAAGGACAATTAGGGCACAAACAAAGCGCTTCCAAAGCATTCATTTATTCCGCTCTTTAATAGTTTGCTGTAATTGTATTAAATTATTTAATAAATTACTCGTTTGTTTAGACTTTCGTGGCTTACAGACAATGGACAGGGATTTTCATTAGAATATCCCATCATTTCATTACATGCCGTCTCCAGAGACTTAACTAACTTTCATTCCGAATGTCTTTTTCTTATGATTGATGACCAAAATAGTAGTGACAGTGAATCGGGTGAGTCTTCACTCTTATTTGTATTACACTTACGTTTTTATACCTGTAGTAGTATTTTATATCATATAATACTGTATATAAAGCTGCAAATTATTTAATCTGATAGAGCAGTGCATTCGGTCAAAAGGTCAAAGGCATAAGAGATAGGGCTTTAATGCAAAACAGTACTCATTGATTGGACTCGTGTTTGACATTAAAAGTGACTTTTGTTTTAATCTAATTATAATTTTGAACAATAAATGATTTCCAGCATTATATACAGCATAGACGGTATGTTGCGATATATGTACAGTATATCACTATTTGCTTCTTTGGTTGCGGTTGTGGTGCACATCAATTATAATTGTATTGCTATTAGAGAGAGGGTTACACTTAGAGAAGCTTTCATTTAATTAAGACTAATATTTATGGTATTTTTCTAAATATTGTGTGATTTGATGGGGAAATAATTCAGAAGGTCTGGAGTTTATTAATAGTTATATTTATGTATTTCTAAACATTTGTTTATTATATGAATTAATTTTCTAATTGTTTTTTCTCTTTTAATGGTAAAGTAGTGATCACTTAATGAATGCACAACCAAATCAACTAAAGTTTGCATTTGTGTCACGTGAATAAAATTACAACATTTTAAATAACTGTAACCTTAATATTGAGAATTTGCTGCACTTTTGCCTTCTGTGTTATTTCTCGACCAAACAAATTGACTGATTTATGTAGTGATCAAAAGTATATATTTATGTGGTTAAGAAGCAAACCAACAAAGTTTGATAATAAGCCCCTATTTGTGAAAAAGGGTATAACTCTTGAGTCAACGAATGGCTCCACCGATGAAACTGTGATGAGCTCTAAATTACAATATAATAATAATCACGATATGGTTAAACCGCCTCCAGAGACGGGCAGTACCGGTAATACACATTTGACTGTAAAGTGTGAACCTGAGAGCCCTTCCAGTGGTGGCGACAATAGTGTTGGTGATCCTGAAACTGAGTTCATTAGTGTTCCGACGTCTCCGAGTGCTATCGTAGCCATGGGTTTAGATTATGATAATTCTGCCGACAATTCCGGCTCTGAATGGATCGGCAGAAGTCCTGAAGACGGCGAGAATCGTGAGGACTCTCCGCCCCCGACCTCTAGTTCTAGGATTTCTTTTTCTAATGTAAATCTTCACTCTTCTGGACTATTGACAGGTTCGGGAAAGAAGAAGACAATAAAATTTTGTGTAGTTTGTGGTGATAAGGCTTCGGGTCGACATTACGGTGCAATTTCTTGTGAAGGATGTAAAGGATTTTTTAAGCGAAGTGTTAGAAAACAACTCAACTATGTTTGTAGAGCTAATCAAGACTGTGAAGTGACTAAACATCATAGAAATCGCTGTCAGTTCTGTAGACTTCAGAAGTGTTTGCAAATGGGTATGAGAGCCGATCACTGCCAACCAGAACGTAAGCCGCTCGCACTGGAAGGCAGTGCCAGTGCTATTCAGGCAGTCCTGGCGGCGGCAACTAATTCCAACCAATCTCTGGCAATGCCTTCGCGATCGTTCGCCAATTCTAACTCCACTTCTTCCGCATCATCTCAGAGACCAATTCTGCCCAGAGGTTCATCAGCTTCTGATATGTCGAACATTTTTGAGAATCAGACGGCGATGTCTATCATAGAGGCGACGGCCAGTGGTGCCAACGCTGCACATTCGGGACACACCTCTAAAACAAACGGCGATTTAAGTACTTTAGCAAACGTTGTCTCCAATCTAATGGCTCTCAAACAAGTGGCTGTGGCGGCCATTAATGCAAACAATTCTGTCGACAGACAGGACATAAACAAATTAGTTCGTAGTGTTGACGAAACCGGTGGTAATGAAAGCAATTCTGATAAACAAACGTCAAAAGATCCCAATTCGACAGATGTTGACAGAAGTCGACAGAATCTGTTGATATCTAAGGCAGCTTTTGATATAATGGCGAAAATAGCTTCAGGTTCTAAATCAGGCACTGAACAGACGGCCTTTCTTTTTGGTGCAATGGATGCCGTCTGTGGACAGAATACTGAAAACGACGACTTATTCGAAATCGATGGTCCGCTTCTATCTGATCAACATTTTGTGTTCAATTTGACGCCTCCTATAGCGGGCGCTACTTTTCTATCTCTTCAATACATATGTGAATCAGCGTCTCGACTGCTATTCTTATCAGTACATTGGGCGCAATCCATACCTGCATTTCAATTGATGTCAATCGATGTTCAAACTTCATTAGTGAGGGGCTGTTGGTGTCAACTGTTTGTGTTAGGGTTGGCCCAAACCTCACAAGTGATGTCATTGGCAACCATTTTATCTGCAATTATCACTCATTTGCAAACAACTCTACAACAGGACAAGCTTTCACTACAACGAGTCAAACAAGTGACCGATCATATTTGCAAATTACAGGATTTTGTTAATTCCTTTCAGAAGTTACAGGTCGACGATCATGAGTACGCTTACCTTAAGTCGATTGTCTTGTTCAGTCCCGAAAATGCTGGCATTGGACAGTTGCTTAGTAGTCGGCAAATTGAGAAGTTTCAGGACAAGTCCGTTCGTGAGCTTAGAATATATATCAACGAAACCTCCTGTTCGACTGTTGAAGCCAGTGATCGATTTTCTAAACTAATTCTACGTCTTCTGCCCCTTCGCTCTTTACTGCCAACTATTACTGAAGAATTGTTCTTTTCGGGACTCATAGGAAGTGTGCAAATCGATAGTATAATTCCTTATATTTTAAAAATGGACGCTAACGACTTCACCAGTGAGTTCGTCTCTCCTATTGATCGATTTAATAAAGTCAAGACATCTGAAGCATCGCCTTCTTCTTCATCTAAATTCAACAATTGAAAGCCTCTTTTTATCATTTTCTTCTCTAACTTTCATTCGAAGAAATCATTAACTTTTCGCGTTTTTTTGTTTCGCTTACTTTTTCATTATTAAAGAGAATCTTAATATGAACTAAAATTATCGCATAGTTTATAAGGTTTATTGAGAGAGTCATTTAAACACATTTTATTACATTCTTAAGAAGATTGTATTATTATAGTTGATATAAATTAGAGTTTTTTGAAAATTATTAAGATTTTTGAGAATTACCAATAATTGTACAGTTAATGATAATTTGGTTAATTTTAAGACAAGATTTTGTTGACATTGACTTTATTTCTATCTGAATAAAAGATAATATTTTGAACGATTATTATTACATTTGAAGTCTTTTTTTTGCAAACAAATACATTGTTTTTATACAATTAGGTGAAGACAAGGATTCGCACAATAATGAGATCCGATTCGTTCCCGACGAGAAAAACAATCTCGAAGTCATGTTTAAGGCTATGTCAGAGTGTCAAGTATTACATCCGGACCCAAATGATTCGCTCTCTGATGAAGAAGACAATGATTTCGAAGATGAAGAGGATATCTATGAAGACGCAGAAGAGTCGGAAAATAGAGATTCGACTCACTTAATGGGTAATGTCTATGATGTGGCCGCAGCTGAAGATTCACGCGGTTTGCCTTCTAATGAAATGGAAGAAAATTTAGCGAATGGAGACTCTGACGAGTCCATGGAAGTGATGGGACAGTTCGAAGACGCAGAACCTGACCATTAATTTGATAAACATTTGGCATTTCGATCATTTTTTAAAATTAATTTTAGAATTTTCTTTTCTGATCATTTGATCCAATTTTCAGTTTTCATTAATAATCGAAAATACCATTAAACGAATAAAAATAATGCAAAATTAACTCATTTTTAAGGAAATAAATTATTTTTTCATTTATATGACTGCAAATACGAATCTGATTCACATATTTCTTGATTGAAAGCTTTGATTTTTAAGTAGACCTCTGCCAACTCAATACATGTCCCTATAATGTGGAGTTAAGTAGTCGGTGGGCCGGTTGGACAAAATGCCATAAATGTGGTTCGGGTTGGATAAGTCGGTCCCAAAAAATCCCAAACCCGAAAAAAGCTGACAAAACCATCAGAAAAGGAGAAGTGAAATGTAAAAACAAATATTAAATGCATTGCTATCTATGCTTTGCTTTGTAATGCATTACAAACATTAGAAAAATGTTCATAAGATTTAACTTTGATTTAATATAATTTTTGTATATGCTTTACAATAAAGAGAGGATTGAATAAAATCTTAAGTTAGTTAAAGTTTTGGACCCTTTCAACTTATCTGTACTGTAGTGCATATCATTTAATTATTAAATTAATTGAGTGACAGCACAACTATTTTATTATTACTCATGTAAAGAGAGAACTAATATTTGTTGACTCTTTCGATACCAAAATATTTTTTATGCGTTATTCAAATGCTTACGAAATTCTTAAATATAAACCGAAGTATAAATAAAATTACTTTTATTTGAATAAAGTTTTGTCAGAAATGTGAGCATTTATTTTATTTTCATTGATTTTCATTAATTGCTATTATTTGAACATATTTTTGAAAATACAAAACTTTTTAAAGGTTTGATATTTTCTTAATTACAAATTACAATAAGTTTGAAACAATGTTTGAAATACTAAACACATAAAATGTGGTACACATTCGTCTTCAGAGCTTCTGAATTAGTGATACCGAACACGATATGTGACAATTACTGGTCTATACAAATCAGATACAAATATCTCAACTTTTATGAGTTTGAGAGCTGTTTGAGAGCTGTTTAAGAGTTGAGCCAATCCTAGTGTGAGCGCAGACGCAGTCCTTTGGCATAAACTTAAATAAAACCAAAACTTATCTCAAAAATAAGAATAATATATGATATAAAAAGTGATGAATTCTTCAAATATTCGACAAACGGCTAAATATCTGTCGCGACGAAGACAGCAATTATACGATAGGATAATAAGAGTCGATCACTCGGGAGAATTAGGCGCTGACCGTATATATATGGGTCAAATGTTTGTACTGAGAAATGACCCCAAACACGGACCGGTCATACAGAAGATGTGGGATCAGGAGAAACAACACCTCAAAGAATTCGAGAAACAAGTTCTCAAACATAGAGTCAGAAAAAGCATTTTTGAGCCCTTTTGGAGTATTGGAGGCTTTGCTTTGGGCGCCGGAACTGCTCTCTTGGGACCAAAGGCTGCCATGGCTTGCACTGTAGCTGTTGAACAAGTGATTAGTGATCATTACGACCAACAAATACGACAACTAATTGAAGACGATTTAGAAGAACACAAACACTTGATTCAAACCATTAAAACATTTAGAGATGAAGAACAACATCATTACGAGACTGGCATTGAATATGAAGCTGAAAAGGCTTTCGGTTATAAACTCTTAACTAATATTATTTCAAACACGTGTCGAATTGCTATTAAAATTGCTGAAAGAATATAAACTTTCTTTACTTTTTAAATAAGAGATAAATTAGTTTTTATCATAAATTGTAAATAAAAATTAAGTTAACATTTATAACGAATGTAACATAACATGCATTGAAAAAATTGAAATTAAATCTTCATTTTATTTATGACAAAAAGTAAACTGTTGTTGTATTGATTCTATTGTGCAGTTTTGTTGTATAAATAAAAAAAGTGTTGCTATGAATCACATTTTCTAAGTGTCTGACTCTTCTTCGTCAGACGTGAACCCACAACCCATTTGGCATAAGCCTAACACTTGACCCACTTGACCCACTTGACCCACTTGGCTGTACGGAAGGCCCTATTATTAGAGCTTAAATAATACTTATATTTCTTTGCTTTAACTGTTAGAAAAAAATTTCTCCAGTAAAGCAATAGTCGACTTCTAGACTTCAATAATATTTTCTTATACAATATGATACTTATAATCGATTAATTTTATTGATTTTAAAAATTAAGTTATAAATGTTTTATTATACAAGTAATAAAAATTTATTAACAAAATTATTAATAAATAACTAAATCACAAGTTTTTTTGGTAGTTTTGGTGATACATAAACGCGAACGGCTTTACAGATGTCTATCACTAAATTATCTTCAGATTTAGTGCTCTTAATACCACTGCCTTTAGATCCAGATGAGACCCAAGTCTGTGTTGAGTTCAATGTCGTAGAAGTCGTATCTCTAAAGTCGAGCATTAGTCCGATCTCTACATGACAGGGTTCGGCCCAAACTCCATGTGATAAATAAATATTTGTATACAACCGATAATTATTAACATTTGATTCATTATTGGTTTCTATGAGTCGAAAGTCACTCAATTTGGGCAAAACTATTTGTATTTGTTGGTCAGGATATTGAATCTAAACGTCAATTAAATTAATTTTTAAATACAATTTAAAATTCATTTTTGCAAATAATTATCAATTAATTACTTTAATTCTAATATTTTTGATATCAGAAACATTTTCGATGATAGCGTCGAACTGTAGGCCCAGTATTAGTCCAGCCGTGAACTTGAGTGGGGTGTCAGACTTGCCGTTCGGCTCATTAATTGTTGCCGAAGTCATTTTTAAGTTAACCAAATTAGCGAAAGTGCTCTCAGTCAACATCATATTCTGCAATCAAATAGAGTTCAAAATGTTAACTAAAATAATGTCGAATAAGAACTAAGAACTCACCAGATCTGTGACCCGAGAAACTGAGGAGGAAAGAAACAAAGGCTGTAAAACTCGCGCAACTGTCCCCGGTTTGGGCGCTTCTAATAATCTGATTTCTTTCATCATTGTTGCTGTCAATGAGTCGACGCGTAAATTGTTTTCATACAACAGTTTTTCCAAGTGTTTGATTTCAGAGAGAAATGCGTCGCACAGTGCCAGCGCTGATGCATTACTGCCGTGAATTATTGCTATCAATTGTAAAGCCATTGCTTTGAGTCTTGTTTGTTGAATGCAAACCAGTTGAATGGGATGTAAACCATGAAAGCGATTCGCCAAAGAAAATGTTGCGCTCAATAACTAATAAGAATTTAAATTTAATTGAAAGAACTCATAAAGTTATTTAAACATTAAAACTATTGAATTACGTGTTGTAATGAAGCGCGAAAAGAGCTCGATTGGAGAGCAGATAAAAGAAAAGTATTAATCCAGTTATTATTGGCCAATATCTGAAAATAAGTCAAACTTTAATAAAGATATAGTGGATTGCAATGAATGGAAACAGACTTTTCTCAAAGACATTTGACATTCTAATTAAGAACATCAAAACTTGGAGGCAGCTGACAATGTTGGCTGAACTTCTCCTAAACGTTGAAGATCTCTAAAATGTTTAAATTTTAAACAATATTTCAATCAGATTTCAATAATTTTATATAATTCTATATAATTAGTATACTGTGAGCAAAAACAAGAGAAATACAAAATTGAAGAACAAGTAAAATCCAAGTTAGAGGGAGTTATATACCTAACAGAGTGGTCGAGAATCGCTGATTGTATTTCATTTGTTGCATTTTCGATAGACATCACATTAGCGACTCTTTCAAATATTCCTAAAAGGAATGCATGCGATCTCGAAGTGCCTTCGCTTACAATAGTAGAGTTGTCACATGTCTTGTTAATATCGTTGCATAATATCTGCAAATGAGGCACTAATAAGGGATATGTGTCTCTCAAATAGAAATAGTGCCGCAAAGTGTGTTTTTCAAAGAGATCAATCATTGTTACGCAGTCTTTGGCGGCATTGAATACCAAAATGAGAATCGCAACGTCTGAATAAATCAAATTAAGTTAAACTTATATTAAATAACAGAAAAATTGCAATTTTGATAAAAAGCATACATCCGTTGTCTTCAAGTGATGTTTCGGGCAAATCAAGAAATGGATGGATTCCAAGAAGATCGGGAACAAGTGGTAGTGTAAGATAGGGATGATTTGCACCTAAACTCTGTAAACATTTCCAAATAGAATTCTTGTCCTGTGGATAGCGTTTCAAATTTTCTAACAGATTAACAATACATGTCTTGAGTGCTGCCTTTGATGACAATTTACAATTTGCAAGCATTGCATGCAGTGCTTCTCGAATATCAATTGAAAAATCTTCCAAAACCGCTAATATTATCTCAATTTGATCCTCTCTAAGAACTATACTTTCAAGACTGATCTGAGTTAAACATTGAATAGCTTTGAGTCTTATGTCTTCAATTTCATCGTTAAACATATCAACCAAAAAATCTAACGCCTGATTAGCAAAACTTGGAAAGAGTTGTGCCAAACGGCTCAGTGACTCGAGTGTTGCCATTCGGACTTCTAATCATCAAATATTATAAAAAGTTTAATTAATTTAATTTCCAATTAATAATTCTTTCAATAAGTAAGAGTCAAAAGTCATCAAAATATAGACTTTACCGAAAAACTCATCTTCAAGTCCATGAATGAATGCCCCGCACGCGCCTATAGTCATCAGGTTGACTGTGTCCGGACACAGCTCTTCATGTGGCGCGTCGTCCAACCATTTCTGACCACTAGACCACTCACCTGTTTCATAGGTCTCTCTACTGCGCTCGTGCGCTGATTTCTTTTTCTATTAATTTAATATAAAATTAATTTTGAAATTCATTAATATATCGATTATGAAAGACTACCTTCAAGTTTGACATAAGCTTTTTGTCTAAAGTTTGTTCCAGAAAATTAGGACTAATGTGTGTGAATTTGCCCTAAATTTATATATAATTAATTAGATTATTATAATTAAATTTGAAGTTTGATATAATATTACCAGAAGTAAAGCTGCCTCAGCCCTAACATTCATATCTGGGTCGTTAATCATTGAGCAAACTTTGGCGAAGGCATCATCTGCTAAACGAATTTGTTCGTCGCCGTCATTAACACAAACCAAACTACAGGTAATTATATTAAAAGTAAACTCAATCATGAAATATAGTAAATATGAAATACCAGTCCCCGTAGTGATGACTCAAGACTTCAAGCAATTTAACAGCAGTAATACGGGCGCACTCGTAATCATCAAATAGTGATTCGCAAAACTCGCTGTAAAGGCTTATATCCAACTGAACACCTCTTTCATGGAGTCGTAACTATTAATCGATTAGACATTGAAATAAACAAACCTTAACTCAAACCATCATTACTTACAACACATGATAAAGCAGTTGAACGAACTCTGGAGTCGTGATAATGACTAAAATCGCGCAATAGTTTAATGATTACAATACATTCCGCCTGAATATGACTGACGGCTAAATCAGATCCGTTTTGAACAGAATTTTGATTAATTGGCGCGAAATCTACTAATAATACGAGACACGCATTCTTCACGAGATGACTCGGATTGGACTGAAGTAAATGTTTTGCACTCTTTATTACATTCTGTTTGTGGTCATTACTTATGTCGAACCGTTCGTCCATTTTGTGCAAAGTGTTCAGTATTTCAGCGATTACTATATGCGAAGTCTCACTCTTTGTCATTGAGAGCAAGTCATCGATCATTGAATTTATGCCAAAAAGATCTCCAACTGAATCATAATTAATGATTAATAGTTTGATTGCACAGACATAAGAGGCCTTCACTATGGCGTCACTGCTTTTGTTCATTTTATTCATTATTTTCTTATAGATTTGTTGACAATTATTTGAATCAATGGTTTCTCGATTTCCCGGCTCGAAGACATTCAGTATTTCGCAGACGTTTACTGTCTCTGAACTCGATTTCAATAAATTATTTATTTCTCCGATTCCTGTTTGGGAACGATTTTGTGATTCCGATGAACTCAAGAGTTCTTTCTTTGATTTTCTGCCCAAACGAAGCTTTTTGTGCTTTGTGTGTGAGATGTCTTCCTATTTGTTAATTAATTATAATATTTATAATAATTATAATAATTATAAATATTTGTTTGTATTACAAATCAATCAAATCTTTAGATTATTTTTTAAATTTTTCAATAATTAAATAAAATGAAAGCCAAACAAATGCAAACCTGAGTCGATGTCTGTCCATATTCTGCGAGCGCTCTCTTCTTCAGAAGCGCTGCCATTGATTGTGATTTATATTAATTAAAGTGAATTTAAAGTCAATATTTTGAAGTCATTTAACAATAACCAAAACCTATAAACAAAAGTTGTGATCACTTTCACAAACACTGTACGAGAAAAATGCCTGATATTGAGCCCTTTTCTCATAACTTTAACCATAGATGCAAAAGAACCGAACCTTTTGTGGTTCATTTCAGATCTGAGGGTTGGGGTCAGAACACTCCGGTTTTCTGAGACAATTTTTCTTAAAACACGGGTTAAAAGATCACAATATGACCTTTTTTATGGGTCAACCCCTGAACAACCCTATGCTTTGTGCGTACGTATTATTTAACATAAGATTATTATAACTTTTATCTTTGTCTTAAATAAAATTCATTTTTATTAATACCGTTAAGTTTTCAAAACGTCATAAATTCTTAAAGATATTAATGAAAACAATCACATAATTAATATTTAAAAATAATTTTTATTCGATTGGAAATGAGTTTTACAATAAGCTGTATTGCATGAGTCGCTCAATGCTCTGCTTATTGGAAAAATATTCACTGGGATTCAGAGATAGCTCTAATATCTCGAAAAGCTTAGAGCCTGAGCCTAGACTCAAAACCCAGAGCCTGAGCCTCTAAATTTTGAAAACGAAACATTCTATACGAAAACTTATCAAAAGTGTTATTATTATTCAAAAGACAATACTAAATAAGAAATGCAAACACAGTGAAGCAAAATATTAAGTTATTTGTCTACAGGCTCTTCAGGTTCGTTAGACTGAGACTGGGCTCGAAAACCGGAGGTTGAGCTAAAAATAATTAATAAAAATTAAAAATAAAAGAAACGTTACTCAAAGTTTAAGGAAATACTTTTATTTATTAATAATATATAAATGAAATTCTCAGTTTTGATTAAATTAAGGATAAAATATAATACCATTTTAGATATTAAAGTTAGTTTAAAAATCAACAAAACTATGAAAATAATTTGTATATTTGTGCGCAAAAACAAATAAATCTTAAATTTATTATAAAATTTACAATAATTTAGTCTATTATTAATTAAATTCATTTATTAATAGATCTTTCATCGTCTTCAGCGATGGCCACCGCCTCCAGCAGTTTTTCGAAGTTATCTTTTGAACTAAAATTCTTACAATTATTTATTAGTAGATCATTAGATTCATGATTATCTCTAATGGTTTGGTTGACCTGTTCTTGTGCTCTCTCATATCGAGCGACAGCTTCAATGTTCTGATGCAAAAACCCTAAACTGAAAAGTAATCCAAAAAAATTATGAACAAGACTTCATTTAAAGTAAATAAGTGTATTTACCCGTATTTTCTTCGTGGAGGACATGGTTTTCTGAGATGTAAATTAGAATTTGGTAAATCGAATATCCCTTTACTCGTCAAAATCTTAGCGTGTTTTGTCTGGAGGTGTCGTTTATATGTGTTTCTTGTTTTGAACCTATCAAATCAATTTCTAATTAAAGTCCATTTCAATGGTATACTTTAGGAATATGTATGCGTTCGACTCTACTCATCAATTAAACATTAAATTTACTATAAGTTTAGCTTCTATTTGAACTGTCTTTCAATTATATGCCTTAAAAATAAATTTAATTGATTAATGAGAGCAAAGCATTGAACGGTTCATATAATAATCGTAAGACATAAATGTATAAAGAGATTCAAATATATTCATACTTAATAAAGCATTCATTGCATTCATAAGGTGTTTCTCCCGTATGTCGTCTCATATGTTCTTTGAAATGAGACGGATGTCGAAAATTACGACCGCATTCCTCACAGACAAATCTTGATTTATTCAAATGGATTAACATGTGATAGTTTAAGCTGTGCTGTCGAGTGAACGTAGCCTTACATAGACTGCATTCGTATGGCTTAACGCCGGCATGACTTCGATAGTGATATATCAAAGTTGTCGGAGAAGTAAATGTCTTATCGATACATATCTTACACGTAAACGAGTTTTTATCTGTTTCAGCCCTACTCTTAATTCTAATGTCATTAATGTATTGTAAGGCAAGTCTTTTTAATTGTAATGTATTTGTCATATCATTAGTGGAAATGTTATTCACTGTTCGATTAGTTTTGGATTCAATATCATTAGAGTTTCTTTTATTACTATTCGACTGACTTATTCTGACAGCAGATCCGATCTCAACAACTTGTGATATATTTGGGAGAACGGGTTCGTATACGAAAGGGAAAGCAGGCGTTGCGATTACTTTCGACATATTCACTGATTTCTTTTTAGTTATTATCAAACTTTCATTACTTATTGAATTCGAGTTGGACTGAAGTGTCGGTCCATTCAGTGATGTATAGCAATGATCTCCAAAACTATTTTCATTGGTTATAAAACACATCTTTTCATTGCTATAAATATTTTTGTACACTTGTGCAGAGTCTGAATATGAGCTCAAACTCATATCTTTCGCACTTTGAAAGCCTGAATAACTTAAATCACTATTAATTTGATGATTGCCTACAATTTCAACAGTTATTTCACAATTCAAGTCATTATTATTATTAATTAAATGAGTTTCTGAATCACTTGTTTGTGAATCTGATGTTTTTATAGATTTATTTTTCTTCAGATAAGTAAAAGTCGAGCTATTGTTTGACTGTTTATTATGAGTGACTGTTGAATATGGTTTAGAATTAGTATTACTTTTGTGTTGAAATGTTTTTCGTGAGTTTTTGTTGACATCACTCATAAGTCTGCGATTTCTTGCGGTCAAAGTCTATGCAGTGAAAGAGTTGTCAACGCTTTGGATGTGATTCAAGAGATGGTCTCTCATCAGAGTCCGAGCCCTGTCTTCTGCGGCAAAACTTTCAAAAATGACATCGCATTTAAAGGGCATTAAAAAGCATTTAAAAGCAAAAACGCGTCGAATCTCATCGGATGTAAACTCAGAGAACGAATCGACTAATACTTTATCAGACAATTTGCGGATCTGTTGCACATTCAGAATGTTTTTGTTCAACTGTTAAACAAATATTTGAATTAAATTTTAATTAAACAATAAATTAATAGAAAAAAATGAGACCTTTTTCTGTTGTTTGCTGTCATTTAAGTCTTTAAATAATCGCTTTTCTTCATAATTGAGTGTTTGTGCGGCCACTTCTGCCAACACTCCTAAGAATCGGTTCGACTCTTCATAACTCGCATTCATTTCTTTTATATCTATTATTAATTGAAAATAAAGTCAAAACTGATTTAATAAAAGTTTAGTCAAAACCCAAAACCAATAAGTATTGACTCAAATATAAGAACTTTTAAAAGAAATAAAACATTTATTTATTTTAAAAATAGTCTGTTTTCAAAGTTTAACACTTTTTGAAATAATATTTATTATTAATTAAACATAAATATTAATTAATGATTGAAATCAAGTCTTCATTTAATAATTAAAAGAGTTTAAACTAATTTCAAAAGCGTTATAATTAGTAAACGTTTTAATACTCAACTCATATAAGTGTTGAACAGAATTATAATATGATATGAATAGTAATAGTATTATAAACGCATATAAAGTGATGGAAAAGATGGGGAGAAATAGTTAATAGAAGAGCAACATTTCATTCTCTTGTCAGACGTTATGTCAAAACGAGACAAAACTCTCTTTATTACTATTAATGTTGTTATTTATTAATGTATTTAAAAGATTGTAATAATAATTAAAATAAGGTATGACTCACTTTATTTGATTCAATCAATTAGTGATCAAAGTTTATAACAATATCTTTAATCAAATTTTAAAATACTTAAACAGAAATACTTTTACAATTGAAATACTGAGAAGTGTATCCATTAATTACATAACGCAAAGGGGGGTCATTGGGGTCAGCGATGAACATATTTTTTACAGAGCATAACGTTAAATAGCGATACATTGGGTGAGTGGGGGACAGAAATAGCTGTTTTTGCGATACATTATTAATGGAATATATTTATGGCGTCTGCTCTCACCTCAAAATTGGTTCTGTTCTGTAGTATTTTGATTATCATTCAAACAAATAGATGTCACTCTTTTATAAAGTTATAGACAGTGTTGTATTTGGTTCAAAATCATAGCCAAGACCACAATACTTCAGAAATTGCAGCAAAACATAGAAAAAATAATCAAAATGAAAGCTTACTTTGGGATCCAATGATAAAAGTGGTCCACTATTATAGAAATGCAAATAATGTTAAACTTTTAAAGGGGTTGGAGAGCGAGGAGAGGGGGAGAGTTCAATGGTAAAGCTGAGGTTCCTTTAAGTTTTGTGACTTGAAAGTGGCCTCAACTCATTCCTTCTATTCTTTTGATATTGAAACGGAGGAATAGAAATAAGATCTAAAGCTATAGAACATTATAAGCAATACAGACCTGTGATAATAAAGTTATATTACGATACGGCCAAAGTTGCTCTCTCTTTATTAACTGGGGTCAGCATTACAGGTATATC
>JAQGAM010000205.1:0-15322 GCA_034697665.1 Nanhermannia comitalis
GCTGTCCAGTGAGCCCATTAATAAATAGCTCTAGAGCTCCATTTCTGTATAAAATTTGTGGATTATTAAACTGTGTCGCCATGCATTATAACCAGGAAGACCATGATCTCTACCTCTTTGAGTGTTGAGTGCAACCAAATCAAGATCTGATGAATCATTTTTTGGTTTAAACAAATGTCGGGTAACGTCTACGGTAAAGAAGTTATCGCCTGTGGAAAAAAAGTTATTTGTGTTATAATTATTTGGCATTTTTTAATAGTTTATGATTTATACTGATTTGCATGGGCTGTGCCGTTAAAGCATTGATCATCTCTTCTAAACCTCCAAATTTGTATAAAACTGAAGGATCGAAAAACTGGTTTCTAACTTGTATGCGGTCTAAAATTGAATTAAAAGGATTTTGTAATTCAATGATACCGGGAATCAACGTATGGAACCGATAGGCAGCTGTAGCAAAACCAGAGAAAATACCAGCGTTTGTATTGGGTGAATACCTAAAACTGTAACCATCAGAGAGAAGCAGTCCGTTCTGTCCCATAGTCTGACGACCTAATATTATGGGTAAGAGTTCATTATAGACTATATGTTGTAGTTCTGCGATAACTATACGACGAGTTTCTTGATATAAAGTCTCGTCATCCCAGTTAGGATTCAAACTTTTAAGAGTGTCAGCGATTCTATTGTGCTCTTTAAGCCAAATCCCCTGCAAAGCAGTCAAAGATGGGACTTGATTGACACGACCGTCACCGGCAACGAAACAATTCTGCTGTAATTCTTTAGGAATACTGCAGCCATCGGTAGTGTTTTGGAATGGAAGGAACTCTCTGTTATCAACTATTGCTGTTTTAAGTTTTCCGTCTCTGAGCGATCTGAGAGAGTTTGACTGATTGAGAGACGAGCCATATATCATACCGCCGTCGATATAAGCGCTTAATTGATTCAACTGTTCTCGTGGTCCTAATTTACATTCAGGTCTGGGCGCAGCCGCAGATCTCACAAATTCCATACATGTCTTTCCTAATCCTCGGAAAAAAGTATCACTTTCAGGAATTGCTATCGGAAAACATGCCGGGTGTAAAAGCTCAGGATTTGTATTAAGTTCTTGTCCACAACATTGAATCCCCTGATTATCCATCGCTAAAAATTTATTTAAAACATTAAATAAACCGTTTATCAAATTAATTATTTATAATTAATGTTTACTTCTTGTGACGGCTGTTCGTGTCAAGTCGTGATCTAAAAACTGTCCGAATTGCATAACCATTAAAGTATATTCCGGGTCCGGCTGATACACATCTGGGGCTAATGTTATTGATACTTCTCGAGCACTCGGCAGAGGACTGCCATCACCCGCAACACGGGGTTTATCAAAACCATCGGCATAGACAGGATTTAATACACGATTGAAGGCAGTCATAGCCATACCCCAAGACTTATTCTCCACATTATTACACGATCCGTCAGCACTTCGGTATTTACTTGAAGGGCATTGAGGCTCTTCCGGGCAAATTTGACTGATCGAAGATTTACTTAAATCTATTTGTGCAAAAGCAATGCTGCTTTCACTGGGACTTAATTGCAGACTATTATGGGTAGAATTAAATTTTAAAACATTATTTAATTAACTTTTGACTTACCTTTTAGCCAATGCTTTTGAAGCCTGTATTCCTATCAAACCTTTTCGCGATAATTCAATAACCTCTGGATTTTTACCGAAAACGCTTTGGTGAAAAAATGCATTACTATTAATACGAGTTATTAATTTTCTCGCAATCAGTTTAGATTCGAGTTTATTTAAATTGGTTATAAAATCCGTTGAATTCTTTCCTAAAGTATTCAGTGCTTTATTTAATAGCAATGGAGACAATGTGGGAAGAGATGGCGTTCAATATTCAATCGAAGTATTAAACGGTATTGGATTATAACCTATTTTCAATTATTATTAAGTGTCTGATTAGATTTTAATTCAAATAAAGCACATTTTCTTACCATCAGAATAAGTTTGATTCTCATCATCTATAGAACAACAGACACCTATACTATCAGAAAGACTGCACACATCGTAGTCTTTGTTTCCAAATCCTAAGAAGCATTTACTAATTGTATTGCATTTACCGCTTTTGCATTCTGTTTGGACCAAATTTTTTCCATTTTCAGGATATTCTGAAATTATTGAAAATTCTGTAGAATTTGAGAGTTCAGAATCAATGGTTAGTGGTTTAAGAATAGGTGAGTTGAGGTGAAGCCTCCTTTTCAGCTTAAGTTATGTGGAATTTTGTTTTACTTATTAAAATAACTTATTTATCTGTATTTTATTTTTAATTCTTTTCTTTAGACATAAAATCATTAACGTTTCAGAAAATCAATAATGATTATTGAGTTGAATTTTTATTTTAATACATTTAATTACATTAGTAGTAAGTACCCGGTATAAAACTTAAACTTCTGGGTTATTGTCACCGCCCCCTAGCCAATCAGAAGCCTGCATTTTAATTAAGCCACACTCAAAGGTTAAGGCCAGGGTTAATTAGGCATAGCCACTATTGTCTAAGGCTAATTAAGCTACTATTGTGTAAAGGGTTTAATTAGGTCAAATATAACAATAAAGTGAAAGTATGTCACTTTCACTATAATTATTTTAATTGAAAATTTTTTTTATTATTATATAATAAAAGTTGAATTGAATTATTTTTCAATGTTATTCTTTAAATTTAATTGTCTAAAATTTCATTTCAATTATTTTTTCAATAAAAATTTTAACCTAAATTTTTTTTTCATTTTCATTTTAACTTTTAAAAAGTTGTGTTATTTTTTATTGTTATAAAGTATTATTGTAAGTGCTATTGTGCCGCTATAGTGAGTGCTATTGAAAATTCAACAGCAATTTAATATAAAGTAAGAAATTTATTTTTTAATCAATTAATAAACTAATATTTAAATTTTTGACCCTCCCTTTCAAATATGCTTTTAAATTTTAATTTATTTTTATAAACATCATAAATACAATTAATATAATCTTAATCCTTTAGCATTATAATGCTATTTCAATACATAAAATCTCCATTAGAAATACATTATACCCTTCCACCCCTTTTTTAACGCTATTTCAATGCAAAATTTTCACATTGAAAACACATTATAATGTATTTCCAATACAAAAAATTAATTAAACCCCCATAACTCCTAAACCAATAGAGCTACAGCATCCAAACTTGACCCATAAACTAATGATTTTGTTTAGGTTGCCACCTTTTTTCCTGGACAAAATTCTGAGGTGGCCACCTGTCCATGACCAAGTCTGGACAAAAAATTAAAAATTAATTATCTCCTAAACGACAAGTCCTATTGTTATCAAACCTTCACTGAAGTGACCCCCTGCCCTCAGGCTATTATAATATTGTAGTGACCTAATTATACTGTTGCGTTTAATGTGCCACTTTTTAAAAAAGTTTAATTTTTTCAATTTTAATTATATATTAACGTGACCTAATTAACTGACCTAAATACCAAATTAATTAGAAACCCTTGGGCTATCATAATATTGTAGTGACATTATAATATTGTAGAGTTAAATGACCCACTTTTTAAAAAAAATTGTTTTTTCAACTTTAAATATACAATATATTAAGCTAATGTCGTAACCTAATTAAATATTGTACTAACATTATAATATTGTAGCGTGTGGTTGACCTAATTTCCCTAAAATGTTTAATATTTCGAAAAAACTCGTTTTTACTTAGTGTTTAAGTCAAAATTCAATGACCTATTTCTTCCTTCTCTGTTCTCCACCTTTCTAGTAATTTGTAGGTATAATTATTAAAGAGATAACATTCAGATAACGCAGTCTTGAGTTCATTATATTGAAATCCATTTAAAATACCTATGATTTTGACCATTAAACAAATCAAAACCATACAACTGCAGAAAATTAAAAACCTGTACTTCATTTTGGTAATTGCAGTTTCAAATAGTGACATTATTTTTCTAATTATTTCCATTGTTAATATAAAGTATGTCAGCTATTCCTTTTTATTAACTTCTGAGCATTTTAAAAATTTGTTTATTTGTTAAAATGTGTTCAGCAAGTGAGGTTGAAATTAAGTCTCTCTTGAAGACTATGATTTGCACTCCGTTTGAGTCGCATTTCATTATGCCTAACATTTATCAGCAATACTATGACGACAACATCAAAATTGATTTAAAAACGTGTACTCAAGCAATGAAGATTGGACTATTGGAATATGACCCACGAGTTTACAGAAAAAGACTTAATGTAGGACGAGCCTATAATTTTATCAAATACTTTGATAACTCGGACGAAGACGCCATCTTGCGGGAAATTGACTACAGATTCATCAAACGATCCCAATTTTATAAAAATGGCGACATTCCTGACAGCTTGGGGCTAATTTATGAGAAGGAAGCCCTATACGAATATCAAGCAATATTTAACGCAGATATTAAATTTATAAAGGATATTATACATCCGAACACCCCTTTTCTAATTGGAGCAACGGATGGACTAATCTGTAAGGATGGACGTGTTGAGGCTCTTATTGAGGTCAAATCACCACTAAAGGCTTCACGAATGAGCATTGAGGACTACATTAATTGTTATAACCCTTATTCAATAAGATATGACTCAAGGGACAAAAAGTATTACGTCAATGAAAAGAGCAACGTATACTACCAAGTACAGCTATGTCTTGGGCTGTCCAACGTTAATCAGGCAGTTGTTATATTTTATAGTTCATATGATAAATCATTTTTAGCCATTGATGTATACAAGAATAATGAGTTTATTAATTTAATATTAATCAAACTTGAAATTATATACAAGCGTTATATTTTGCCACGTTTGTACAATATTTTAAAAATGTAATTATTTTTTAAACAATAAAAGTTTATTTTTTACATTATCAAATGCTTGTCCCATTATTTCTTCACTTCTAAAGCCTGTTGCAAATAAGCTTCCAGTGTGATGTACGGTATATATGATACCATCGCTGGTAAACTTTGCCCCAGGGAATATTTCTGGTTCGTATGAGCATTCTCTTGGGTAATGATTAGCCAATTTTATTAAATCAACTCCACAAGGAAGTCGCATACTGCCGCAAATGTTTGTTATTCGAAATTCCAATAAATCTGCATCATATCTTCCCACAGTTTTCAGAGCATGAATTAGGTCAAGCAATGAATCTGTCATAATTTCAACAGATTTAGCTCCAGATAAGCAAATACTTCCGGTTTTAAATAACAACGCAGTAACTCCAGTTGTTTCAAGCTTTATTATTAACCCACAAAATTTTAATGGGTTATATACTTTGTTGTAAAAGTTGTAATAATGGTTTTCATAAATGTCTTGCAATTCCAATTGACTTGACAAACGAGCCACTGCACCAACATTTGTTATCTTCACTTCTTTTTTCTCCTCCATTGCTGCCCATTTTTTCAGTACTGGATGGCACAGATTCATTTTCAGGACTGGCTATGTATACCATGTAGAAGTATAAGAGCTGGTCCACATTAATCATGTCATTGTCATCCTTAGCCAATAGTTGTTTAGCTTTAAAATTTTTTATTATTATAGGGCTCATATAAAGTTCACCCGGATGTGAAGGGCTTGATATATAGACGCTTATAAGGTCATAGCCCTTTGCAAAACTTAATGAATCAGTCACAAATTTTTCAATGACTTGCTCCATTTCAAAATCCACCTCAGAGAAACAGGTTAATCTCTCAGGATTTAACCTAAATATTACTGTAGTTTTAATTTCTTTTCTCTTAAACTTTGGAAAGACTTTAGTACTCTTATTTAAAATTTTATAATTAAATAAAGCACACTCATTCTTTTGAGCCATGATTTATCTTTATTGTATAAAACAAAAATTACAGCGCTTTATATAGACTTTTAAATAGGTAAATCTATGATAGTTTTTTTAAAATATATCCATCTTCCGGTTTTTATTTTCTTCTTTTGTTTGTGTTGCTTCTGAATATACAGAATTGTGTTGTTCAGATGGTATAAATTCATTTTCTGGACTTGCTCTATATATTATATCAAAATATAGTAGTTTATCCACATCAATAATATTATCTTTATCTTCATCAAATAGTTGTTTAGCTTTAAATGTTTCCAGCATTCTAGGTCTCATATAAATTATATTTGAATTAAGGTCAATCACTCTTATGCTCACAAAGTCATTGTCCTTTGCAAAGTGTAGTGTATTTGCCACAATTTCCTCAATTACTTTATCCATCCCTTTATACCGTTCACAGACACTATAACGACTTCTTCTTTCTTCATTCATTCTTATTATTACTTTACAGTAAATTTCTTTCCTTTTAAAGTTAGGAAAGTCTTTAGTACTCTTATTTAAAATTTTATAATTAAATAAAGCACACTCATTCTTTTGAGCCATATTTTATTTTTATTATAATATCCAAATAAAAAACATCTTTATATATATAAACTAATTAGCGCATGCGCAAATGAATAGACACAATAATTATAATCCAATTTTCTCTTTATTTTCATTCGTTACAATCATTACAAATCAATTTTTTCCTTAACATATTCAAATGGTTTAAATTCAGTTTCATAGCACAATTCTTTTGACCGTTCTAGAATCTTAGCCAACAAAGTATCCAAATTAGCAATAAGAATAGCAGTTTCGTCTTGTGTTAAATTCATTGACCGTTCCGAGCCATCGCCTCTAATTACTTGAATAACAAGCGTATCGTACTCATTAGACCTTTTTAGAGTTATACTTCTAGAGCCATGCTCCAAATTAAACTCCTTGTAGTCTGTTCTTTGCAAACAATTCTTCAACCATTGAAATTCAGCTGCAGGTAATGACAAACCAGTTTTGGTAGATCGTCCTCGCAAGTATTGCCTTAAGTCAAATAAAATACCGGTACCAGTCTCAATAATTTGCGCAATCTTGAATGTTGGTTGATCGCGACCACTTAACAACACTCCGAGTATTCGCTCCCATTTTTGAAAATGACCAAACTCGTTGACGTTTATCATGATTATGTGATGAAAACAGTGTCTTCACTTTTTTTTATATATTCTTTATTCGAGCATGCCCTCTTGCAAGCATTGATTCATGTGACGCCATAGTTGATTGCATTTCCTGTATGCACACTTATGTGGAACGTGGAAACCACGTGATTGTTGCCTATGGTAACCACAAGTGTATCTATTTCCATAAATCTTCTCCAGTTGTTTCATTGGTGGAAAATTTAAATCTGGGTCATCCAAATCAAAGCATGGTATATTATTAGCTTTTAATATTTCTCCAAGCCTTCTGTTTTTATAGGCAAAGTATGGTTTGTCAGGCGTTGAAATCATGTTGTAATATGATTGCAACAAATAACCAACATCATTAGAGTGTGGAAGAAATGCATGCTCAATTGGGTTAAAAGGACAAAAGTTTAACCCATGCATGAACTTTGTGCAATGGCGCACAGTTTGTTGATCCTTTTCGTTTAATGATTTAAGGTTTAATTTAGGGTTCAGTTCTTGACATTGAGTTAATTGATCTGAACATATAGCCAATTCTCTGGCAATAAATCTATCACCAAAGTCAAACCCTTGAATATCAACAACAGCGCATACTTTATCCATTGTTACTCATTATCTTCATTTTGTTTCCTTTCTATAACCTTATATTTAAATACAACCTTCTTCTCGGTGTTAAAGTTGTCGTTAAATTTATTTCGTTCCACATTATACTCTTCGTGACGCCATACTTTTAACTCGTTTAATATTAATTCAAGGTCATCATAGGTTTTAAGTGTATATCCGTATTCAATAAAGTATTCACAAATTTCATTAATATAAAATTCAGCAGGTTCACATAAATATGGTTTAAATGTCTTTGCTTCAGTGAGTATTTTAGTAAATTTCTTTTTAAACACTTGGCTTAATACTTCATACACAATAGTTTGAATCTTGACAGACTTGTACAAGTTACTTAGTGTCACCTCCATTTAGGTTATTTAAGTAATTATCTTTTGCTTGTGTAAATTCTTCAATTTTCCACACTTGCAGCACATCTAGAACTAGTTCCAAGTCTTCAATGCAATCTAACTTATAGCCTTCATTAATAAACAAGTCACGTATCCTTGGTTTTGAATAACGTGTAGGTACACAAAGATAAGGTTTATTATCGGTTATATTTTTAAGTAAACGCTTGAAAATTACTTCAAATTCCTTATCTAATGCTTTAATTACAGCCCCTCTAATTTCTTTGGACTTGTATAAATCGCTTAATTTCATAATTTATACACACACAACTCATGTAAAACCCCTTTATATACCATGCCGACGGCATCGTAATTATTGAATTAATTATTTAATTAGCTCTGTGACAATTAGGTCATTTGCTAGTTTATTTTTTGTGAATAACTTTATAAAGCTACAAAAGTTAAAGCTATTAGATCTCATTTTAATGAATAATATACAATATGCCCCACAAGTTGATGTCATTACAGACTGTAATTGGTGTTCATTGTATTGCACTAACTTTACATTATTAGTCTTTAAAAATCTCAATACCTCAGGCCACAGAGGCGAATACCCATATGAGTCCAAGTATTCAGCTATATTATTCTTATCAATAAACAATGCGACCCAATGTTGACCTGGTTTTGATGAAATATCTGTATTCATAATTAATGCTAATGGTCTTTTGTATATTTTATATTTCGGCATTAAATCTCGAGCAAATGTTCCTATATAGCAATCATAGTCTTTCATTTCTGCATCAATTTCTCTTGTTTCCATTATTTAATTATAGTCAGTGAATGCGTTTCTTGTCGCATCAATTTCTATTAGGTTATCATACTCACAATAAAGTAGCACATTTATAGTCTCTTTTAATGCCTCTGCAAATTTCATTTCTAATCTAAGTGTTCCTCTCTTGATGGGATTTACGTAACCCATTTTATTACAATCTTCCGCGGTATCTGGAGCAAAATTGAATCCAAATATAGTGCTGCCATCTGCCCATTTCTTTTTATCTAATGTTAAAGTTGAATCAGAGGTTATTTGATTGAGTGACTCAAATAAGCCCATATATTCTCTTACAAATAGGTTTTTATCAAAATCAGGCTTATAGGCTTTAGCAGGAAATTGAGTACCGTCTATGTATGCGGCTAAATAATTTAATTTAAAATGTTTTAAATTGAATGGATTAGTCTTGAGGCTACCTGTATACGCTTCATTAGGTACCATTGCTACAAATATTCGTCGGGGTAATTGACCGCTGACTGCATTATCTATGCTGACATCATGTGTATTTGCATTTATATTAAACGACTTTACATTACTTCTACATATTGGATACTTTGCAGTTCCTTTATTTAATGCTAGATTATGACCTTCAACTACTGGAAAATTTACTTTAGATCTGTGTACAAAGAGGCTAGCATTGATAAACGTCACTTTAGGTAATACTGAATCATCTTTAACCCATAAATAAAATGCTGGATCGTTAGGTGTAAGTGAAAGCTTAATTGTTGTACCTCCCAATAGGGCTTTTGGTTGAAATGCTAAATCTAAATGTATTTTACCCATTAACTCAATTTCTATTCCCTCCCCATTAGTGGTTATCGATGCAGGTCTGATTAGCTTACTTCTAGCCTCACTAATTGTATTTTTCTCTGCACTATCATCATACCAGCCAGCAGCTGATAAAAAAGAATCTTTTGCATCTTTAGTATAGCCTAATAGGGTTTCAAAAAATGCTTTATACGCATATGTCTGTGGGGCCAATGTAACTGATTTACCCTCAATTTCTAAATCAACTTGTTTGAATAATGAATGAAGCAAGTTATTAACTGGAGCAATTTTCTGCCATTCTGTTAATGCTACATCTCCTCCTGCTTTTTTAGCAATGTCAATCTTTATTTTCATGTACAATAATGTTTCGCGCAATTGAATATACTCATCCACTGCTGTGGGTATAACAAATTGAACTAATGAATTAGCATTTAATATTGAAATTGGTCTATGTTCAGTGACCAAGTCTCGCTCTATTGTTAACTGAGTAGGAGGAATACCAAATATATCAAATTCTGGAAGAGGTGTAACAGACGAAAGCTCATGTAAGGCACTCATCTTAGAAAATTAGGAATTTTACGATCTATTGAAGTCTTTTTATTAACTTTAACTCTCTTTTTACGTGATTTTGGCTGTCTACGCTTAATTGGTGTAAATCTATTTGCGTACCTACCACGTTGTCGACGCCTAATTATACCTGACCCTTTTTGAAGGCGTGTCTTTAGTTTATCTAGTGTTTCATCAGCAACATTTTTGCCTGCTTCAACTAATCGAGATTTTGCAGATTTAAGTACATTTTCTCCTGCCAGTATATCTTGAGCAAGACCAATACCTGAAGGCAATGCTCTTTTACCTAACGAAGGCAATAAATCTTTAAGAAAGGAACCTATGCCTGAAAATAGCCTACCGAAAAATCCGTGGCCTCTTTGATATCTAACTCCGCTGAAACCGGCCAACCCAGAACCAGCTTGATTTACATAATAAGTTGCATACGGATTCATGATTAATTATAATAATTTGTATTTGTGGTCTTTTTATAACCTCTTGCGGAAATGTAATACTATAATACTTCTTCCAAACTCAAATGGTATACTTGCACCAGTGTCATCTTTAATGTTAATTTCTATAGTATCAAAATCATGTGTAAGTAAAGGTACATAATATGTGTTTGGATATGTAATCAACACTTGCTGCCCAAATCGAGCATCTGATGGTATTTGAACTAGTCTAAGCAATTGAGTGTATGAGTCGCCCACAAAACTAGGCTTGACTATATCAGTGTACACAAATAGTGAATGAAAACCTGCTGCTATTTCATAAGGTCTAGTGCCCACAAATAACATTAACTTATCATTTTTTGATGGATCTTGTGGTAAAAATGATGGTCTAATTTTAGGATCAATAGGATTAAGGTCTAAACTGTATTGAATCAATTCACTGCCACTATATTCGTCCATTGCTTTCTTATCAAAACCAAGCATTAAACATAAATCCTCAGGCAGTTCAGGAAATATACGTCTATTATATGCATCAAGTCCATATTTAAGTGTTACTATACGAGTTTTCTTATTGATTGAAAATTGAGGCACTTCTGAAAGCGCAGCAATTTCATGTGTTCTTCTAATCTGATGCATTATATCATTATTTAAAATCGATATTAACTGATCAATAGTATCATAACGACCTGCTGGTAAAACAATCTTACTCTTTAGCAATTTGGGTAAACTTTGTTCAAAGTATCTAACTTTAATCAATAGGTCATCAGGCACATTGTACCAACTCATAGTGTAACTCATTTCAACAAGTCCCACTTCCCAATTTCCAATCATTTCTAGCCTTGAGGCTAATTTTGTAGTAAAATTAGCAATTGTGTTTTCTTTAAATGTATGACCCACATTAGAGGGTAATGTAATGTAAAAATTATCTTCCATTGTGAACATGCATTACTTAATACATTGAATTCTTTATATAACTTCGCGAAGCGTATATTTTACGACTGCTCGGCAGTCGTAGCTTTTCGGTGAGTAGCTCGCATTCTTACAGCTGCATAGCAGCCGTAAAAGGCAAGACACTTATATGCTGAAAGCGTATGCAAACATAGTGCTACTAATTAGTTTTACAATTTAACCAATTCAGACTCATCTATCCATGAATTATATGTGTCAGGATAATTAAGCCACTTTACGAAACATTGATTTTTACCTCTATACTTACGTCGGCGTATTACGCGTTCAACACGATATAGATTTTCCCTGATTTTTTGTACTTGTTCAGGGTATAGTCTCAATGAGGGTGTATTTCCCTGTTCATCAGTTAACTTGTAAAGTGGTTTTATTGGAGCATAAGTTTTAGAGGCAATTTTAAATGTTTGATCTGTCCAATAAGGGTAATAGCTTTTATCAAATGGCTTTAATTGGTACTGTTTACGTACTATATCATTAGCTTGTAATTCCCTTTGCTTTTTCCTTTGTTCATACAACTCGGATACAGTAGAAACCCCGTATATATTCTTAAATAATACAGTTTCATCATTAGCATCTATTGGCCTCATTTTAATTGATCTATGATGAGAGCTATTATAGGCAGACACCAAATCATCTAATACGTCAATATAGCGACGTGTCCCCTTTGATGTAAAGTACTTGAACATTCGACTTTTTAAGGATCTATTAAATCTTTCAATTACAGCACACTTTATATCTGTATTTTTACTGGTAAAATGTCTTATATTTAAATTGCTTATAAATGTCTTAAATAAGTGATTTACAAACTCTTTACCTTGATCAGTGCGTATGAATGCAGGTCTTCTGTTTGTAAGCTCAAAAATCTTTTTAAACGCATCAACGATAGATTTGGCTGTCTTATTTTTAATTGCAACTACCCATGCATACTTTGACATTACATCAATTACAGTTAACATGAACTTATTGCCGTCATTTTGTCGGGCAAATTCTTGCATATCAACTAAATCTGCTTCCCATTGTTGATCAATATTCTCTACAATAATAGGATTTCTTTCAAATGTTTTTCTAATGGGTTTATGTAAAGTGTATGTAAATTCTCCTGAAAGCCAGTCTTTAACCTCATTTAGGCTAATGTTTGGTAAAATTTCTCGTGCAGCCCTGTAAAGACTACCAGCACTTGAAAAACTTGCAGAATTTTTGTAATCATAGTATATTGATCTCAATACATTATCTACGCTTTCATAAGTCATTATTTTCATCTAGCGGTAAAGGTATATCACTCGCAGGAAGTATCCAATTTAGTCTCTTTTTAGTTGGAGGTTCGACGGTTTCTACCGGCTCCTCTTGAATAATTTCAGGCGATCTAGCTCTCTTTGTATTAGTTCGTATTACTGGTTCAGCCTTATCAGGTTCTCTAAAAACCGCAGGTGAAGTTCTAGTATACATTTGAGTAAAGCCACGTTTTGGCTGCCTCTCATACATTTTAATAAGTTGGTACTTTACATTTTCGTTAATAATGAGTTCAGGCTCTACATTGGCTTCATATAATAGCCTAATAAATTCATTGTATCCAATCAATACTTTACTAACTGACGTTGCATCAGCCAACAAGTTTATTATATTTGAATTATTAATAAAATTCTCTCCCTCTCCTCTAATACGTAGGTCAGCGTCATAACCATTTACTTTAGCTAACTTTAGTATTATTTTAATTTGTTTCGTTAGTTTTTCCAATAAAGGGTGAGCAGAAGACTTTGGCTTTTTTTCTTGACTACTAAATTGTACATTAGAATCAGTTGCCATTGGCAAAACTGGTGGTTGCATTTCTGACTCGAGAGGCATAACAGTTACTTTTTGAGAGTGCTCCATTTTTTAAGTCTTTGAAGCAATTAGAGAAGTAATTACAGAGGCTATTGCAGGTATTAATACAGGCAAAAATCCGCCGCTTTGAGCAACTAATTGCTTACGCTTTCTTTTGTTATTTGTTTTACAAGTGAGATTTTGAATTTTGACTTTCAATTTTCTTAATCTACGCTTTTGTTTAAGTGTTAAAGGCATTTTACGTGCGACTGTATTGATAGCAATCTCATTGAGGGCTTTATATAAGCAATCATCGGCAAGACTTGTCAATACTTTTCGCCTCAGTTCTGGAACCCTAATAGCTGCAATGATTCTAAGTTTCTCGATACACGCCCTTAAATTAACTGACATGTTTTGTCTTATAAATTATTGGTGCAAATCGTTTATTTAAATGAGACACCTCTTCAGGTGTAATTCTAGATTGTAGTCTAAACCAACGCTTCCCAAACTCGGTTTTACGGATCAAAATGATCCGCGAACCCCAAAAATTTAACATTATGGTCTATGAGACCACGTGATTTTTTATGTGTAAATGATCCGCGAAACAAAAAAGTTTGGGAACCTACGCTTTACATGATTGTTGAGAGCTGTTTTATAAAATACTACACAAATGTGTTTTATAATAATTAATAAGTATATTAAATAATATAATGAGATGTAAACGAAGGTAAAATTAATTTACGAGGTTCTAAAGTTTGTTATACTGTAACAAAATAAATAATTGATATTTTCTATAAAAACTCTTATATAAGACTCTTGTGATATCACAATTGTGATAAATAATAATGAAATTTTCAGTGATATGTCATTTTCTCTGTTATTCTAAAGTACAGTGAAATAATTATTAAATAAGTTTAGTTAATTTCAAGTGGATTAATATATAATATAAATAATAGGGAAATCCTAAATATTTTTTAAATATTTATCTAGTAAATAAAAATTAAGTAAGAAACACGATTTTCAATGTGATTTAAAAAGAATAATAAAAATAATGCAATCACACAAAACAAATTTCATTTAATATGTAAACTTATATTTAGAAATACAAAAGATTTCATTCCACTTCCCAGAAATTCATTTCCTGAATATTGCTTCCGTGAATATTAATTTCCTAAATTTTAGACAAATTTTTTCTTAAAGTATGTCTATTTGCAATTTGAAAAACCAATGTGTTAGAAGGAATTTTAATTCTTTTTTAATCTCTAATGAATTTACATTCATAATAATTGAAACTAATTTTTATAGTGGTTAAAACAATAAGAAATCCTGACAGTCCTATGCACTTACTATAACAGCTTAAGCTATAAATCAAGAATGTAATGCAAAAAGTAATCTTATCTGAAACTTAAAAACCGAAAGCATATATCCTTATATACTTGTATTGAATGCAAACGAATTTTTACTAACCCAATGCGAAACATAAAAAGTTCAGAAAACCCCAAAGAACTAATAATGAGTAAATATTTAATACTAATAACTGAGTTCTGAACTCCAATCATTGGTATTTTCATATTTACAAATTGTTACTTATATTAGTTTTAAATGCAAAATAAATTGTGTTTTTTTAAAGTTCAATCTATTATTGTAAGCTTTGCATTTTGAAGTTGAATGTTTGAACGATGACTTATTATTATAATTGAATATAATGTTTTAAGTTTTCGGTAAAGTTCTGTAAACTGTATTAAGTTATCTGGTTTTGATATTAAAGGTATAAAGAAGTTTACTTTTTGCATTACATGCTTGAAATGAAGACTATTTAAAAAGCTATAAATGAAGACTAGTTAATAGGCCATAAATAAATTTGATAATAGTTCACACAATAATCTATACTTCCCAAATGCCAAAGTAGACTATAACAGGGATGTACTTTATCACTTTGTTGAATATATTTATATAATTGTTTACCATACATTGTGTTTACCATATA
>JAQGAM010000206.1:0-15316 GCA_034697665.1 Nanhermannia comitalis
AAAATTTTAATAATATTTTTTTGTATAGATATATATTTTAGATATAAATAATGAGGAATAGTTATCTAAAACAGAGCCCTATTTTAATAAGAGTTATGGTTTTGTTTTTAGAATTCTTAAAGTATGTAAAAATCAATTTGTTTAATAATTATTGATATAATGAACAATTTATCCGCTTTTTATTTAACATGAATTTAAAGCTTTTTCTCATAAATACTAAATTCTATTATTTTATTTCTTTGTATAAAACTATTTTTGAAAATTTAACAGAATTTTTTTGAAAAAAAATTGTGAAACAAGCTATTTTCGAGACTATAGCCATCAAAACTAATTATTTTTTACAGTATAATAATGAACACATTTCTCTCGTATTAATGGATTTTCTATTAAAATAGTATTAAAGAACTTCAATATAAGATAATATCAATTGTATTGTGTTTGACAATGGCCTTAATCCTTATTCAAACTATTTTTTAAATTTGTTTTCAAGGTTTAAATATGTAAAACGTTATATACTTTTATATAAAAAAATATAGCTGTAGTACATAGTATTAAATGATGTTTTTTGTACAACAGTGAAGGCAAAGGAAAGCCTCCGCAAAAAAGTAGTTTTAAAAGTCAGCTTATGCTCAATGATATCGCCTTGCAATGGATCACTGCTTTGTAGTGAATGATCTGCTGATACATTATTATCTTTATCAAAGAATGAGAAAATCTTTTATCAAAAATTTTTATATAGAATTCAAGGTTGCCTTCGAAACAGCTTAAGACACGCGATGATGAATATTGCAGAAAAGAAAGTGAATTTGCGAAACGAAAAATTCCTGAATTCTTATCAAATCAAATCATACAATATATTAAAGATTTATTCGTTATTGATATGTATAATACAATTGGCGTATTAATTATCATATATTAATACATAGTATGTCTTATTATACTTTAAGAAGTATTTTCTAATCTACAGAGAAATAGCTTTTATAGAAAATCTATAAAATGAATAGACTTTAAAATTGTTGAATAAGAACAAGCTATTGCTTTGAAATGATTGCTATAATGGGCTATAATGAGAATTTTACTTCTATTTTATAAATTTTTAGACTATATGTTGTTGACCAGTAATTTAGAGTATGTGTTAATTCGCTTTTTATTTGATATAAAAAGTAATTACCGTATGTTTTGACAAGTTTTTGAAACATTATGTTTATAAATATTGTTTTAATGAAAAAAAATTCTATTTTATATCTATAATAAAATAAACCATTATTTTTCATCTTTCTCTAAAATATTCTTTTCTTAAAATGATAGTAGAGATAGCTTTGTGTGCGGTTAAGATTGAAATTTCATTGTAGGGAGAATTTTGTGGGCGAATCAGGAAGTTTACAATGTTTAGAAAGTGCTTCAATTCTATCACAACTCAAGATCAGAATTAAAATGGATTTCACTTTTTTCGCTTACTTTTCTTCGTTTTATTTTTGCTTTGAATTATAAAATTATAAACAGTTTCGCCCTATTTTTGAATAAATTTTAATAAATTAATCATTTGTTGTCTTTAAAATCTAAAATTGCATTAAATACTAATTTAAATTTTCATAATCAAAGTCGGAAATCAATAGTAAAAAGTGTTTTCTCTTTTTGAATGAAATATTTAATCTGTCTCTTAATAAATGCATATTTTATATATCTTGAGTATCATTGAATTGACTAATATTTGTTTATTTTATATAATATTACACTTGAATGCATTAAATTAAATATGATTATCAACAATTAGCTCTCTCTGCAATTTAATCATTAAATCAAATATAAGTGAATAGGTTTAGACTTAATCATCAATGTTTCCTGACTTTACTTAACTTGTAATTAGAAAACAAATTAGTAAAGCTGTCTATAGTTTCGAAAACTCCAGGCCCGAACCTGTCCTTACGGGGCTTAAGCTCAAAAACCTACCAGATTGAGCAGTCCCGTAACCAGAATCTTCAGCTTGGGGAGGGGGGCTAGACATAGGAAAACACAAGATATGACAATTTTTTAAAATTGCTACAGACCTACACTTAAATGTTCAGAAATCCTTGGGATGCTATAGTAGACCCTGCCCACCCCTAGTTACGGCTTGAGCCAAACGCTTCAAAATGTTCCTCAAGCCATTAGACAACATTACAAATTAGGAATACCTGTGTCTAAAATTGTTATAAAGCTTTTATGTACTGCAATACAAGTGCGTCTATATTAAGAATTTAACTAAATTTTATTACGATATCTGTACTATTGACCATAGGCTCCTTGACCCTTGACTATTGACCCTGGTTCAGTTTGAAGAGTTTTCTCTAACCTCATAAATGAATAAAAAATATTTTTCTAGGCTTTAATAATGATTATACAGCTTATATTTGTTAAAATTTCATAAAACTGGCAATTATTTTATAAACATGTACTGCAATAATTCTAATAATAGTGCATTTAAAGTAATTAAAAAATTACAAATTTATGTCAGAGCGAAATTTGAGACTCTTGTCGATATTCTCGAAAATTGATCTCTAATACCTGTAATAATAATTTTTTAAGTAACTATTCATCGATATATATTATTAAAAATCTATTTATTTAACTGAACCAATAAAATAAGTACCTGAAGATAGACACACACGCCTTACTCAGACGCCTTACTTATTACTTAAATCAAGATAATTATATGATATTTAAGCTCTGATGGAATATTCCAGAACAACATAATCAGATCAAATCCAGAGCGGTAACCAAACTTCCATCAAACAAATGAAAATGAAATATCTCTACCTTGAAAATGCTTAGTTTAAACCATTCATTACGTTATACATAGAAAAAAATTATCATTTAGAAAAAAAATCGATCGGATTATAATGAGCTCATGTTTTTTTGGATGTTTTAGATGTCTTTAGATTTAGTTTGTATGCTATAATGCATAAGAAAATAGTTTGTTATTTATCCAAAAATTGAGAGCAGAATGAGAGAAACAATTATCCTTGTCATGAATGATACCTTCTATCATTTTGCTTCTAGAAATACTGATCAAAAAGATAATAACTTGCTTTAATATAATTCTAATCCAGGGAGAGCTTGAGATCAGATCGTTTATTATTATGTCTATCAAAGCAAATCAGAGCTATGGACTATCAAAGTCATTTTGAAGCCCTTATTTTTTTTATAGGTGTTGAAACATTTTAAAGAATCAGTTCCTCTTCGAGAATAAAACGCTTTAAGATTTATATCAATTATAAACTAAAAGTCTATGTTTTCGGTAATTTTCTCAAACTTTTTAAGCTTTGATAAATTTGTTTTTTAGTAAAACTCAAACTTTTAATTTTTGTTACAAATTTTAACCTTTTCTGATAAATTACTAGTAATCGCGACTTTCATAATAAAAAATTAAAATTTCCTATTCGAAGGAAAAAAGGGTATTGAAAAATAAGAATTCAATATAAGTTACAAAAAGATGTTTTAATGTCATACGATTTTAAATAAATCTAAATTAATTTCAATCAGTTATGTAAACCAATGTAAACTAGTTTTTCATTAAATAGATGCTATACTTAAAGTTAGTGACGGGTATTTTCTATCAATTTTCAAAATGAGTTCAGAGAAATAAAAAATATTATTTTTTAAGTACTAGTATTGAAAGCAAACTTAAGGACTATTTATGACAAGTTTTTGTTAAAGATAATCAAAGTGGCTTTGATTAAGTTCTAGATTATTAAAAAAATTAAGGAACGAATATACAAATCCATAGAATTTACAGATTCGAGACTCTCAAGCCATGTGTTGAGCTCTTTTTAATGATTCAATTGGATTTTGATAGCAATTTGTGATTAAGAACTCATTTTTTTAATTTTTATATTCAATTTCACAATTTTAAAAATAAAGAGTCGTATCTCCGAAAGGCTAAAGATCCAGCTGATTATTGCAAACCTATCTAATAAACAATATTCAGATAAGCCCTTATACTCAAAAAATTTATCTGTATCTAACTTTAATCAATGCTATTTAATTAATAGGGTATTAAAACCTATTCATTTAATCGTAACTATTAAACATTTGACTCGAGCCTAAAGATAAAAGTTCTTAATTCAAACATTCTTCGAGTTTATGAGTGTTAGAAAAAGTTGTTTTCGATTACTTTAACTGCTCTCTCAATTTTAATACCAATATTTCATAACAAAAAAACAAACTCTTAAGCTGAAGGAAACTTTGTCATTCTAATCAATATGTCTGATCAGTAATTAACTCCTTTCAAAAATTAATGCTCTGCTTATTATCCATTCCAATTGAAATCTTGTGGAATATTTTCTATTTATTCCTTAATTCCTTAATAAACTGTCAATTTCTCGATTTGACAATTAATTAATTAAATAATTCTCAAAATCTAATTTAATAATACCGGTAATAATAGTTTAATGTTTGGTTTTAAGAACATATAAGTAATTCATAAAAAAGTTTACATTTAAACCAAAAGGAAAACCAAAATTTTTAATGCGGAAAATTATTCAATTTCGTAATAAAACCGCTATTACTACGGCTCTTAACTGATAACAAAATGATTAACAGTTATTCATTTCGGACCGTCAATCAAACGGCTACTGAAATGAATAGGGAAAAGCTGAAACATTTTTAAATTGAAATTTTAATTTACAATATCGTATTAATCGCTTCGGGAAAAGTTTGTTTTTAAGCAATTTTTCGTGAACTACATTACTTGTTATTATTAGATATTCGATAAATTAAAGTTTGAAAATTCAAATTATACATAATTGCATATTTTTTTTGTTATTAATTCAAGCGAGACATAAAATTATAGCAATAAAATACTGAAAGACCTTTTACAAGGTTACAAAACTCATCGAATTAATGCTAAAGGAAAAAATGACATAAAAAGTTAAGCAAATTCGAGTGTAACTAAAGCTAAGAAAACTAATATAATACATAAAACTACTGTACTGTTATTAGCTTTTATGTGATAACGTAATTATATAAAAATTGTTATCAAATCTAATTTTTTACTGTCGTCGGCCAAGAATTATAGAAATTGATCAGTTCTGTGGAAAGTGCACAGCATTCACATTTGCTATAAATTACTTTTAATGAATTTTTAATTTTCTTAATGCTTTTCTCATCCACTGATTTTAATTAAATATTAATTCTGCATAAAATAATTAGTAAACTTAGAAAACTTTTAAATTACGTAAATATATCTATAAATTAACAAGATTAAGGACTGGACGTCAAACTGATTAAAACAACGTAAATGATTTAGATTTAAAAATAATTTGTTCAAATTTTTAACATTGAAAACATATACAGAATTATTTAAATTTCATATGAAATTAATTGAATTTTCAAAGTAATTAGAATTACTGACGTAACCTTTGATTCTCAAGATCTTATTTTTGAAACTGATTCTTAACAATAACATAAAGTTAAGTTACAAAAGTCTTTGTTAAAGGTATTGCATCACTATATGCGTTGCAAGATATTTAGCATTGAAAACAAAGGACAAGAAGTTAGTATTAATTGGTAGAAGTAATAACTCCGAGTACGTATAATTTGTTTTTTCAAAATAGTGCGATTTCTGTGCTCTCCAATTATTTCTTGGAGGCTATCTATGCTTCAACGCATATAATTATTCTCTTGAATCCTATCTAACTTAAAATAAATAATGATTTCAAATGAAAATTATTCAATATATTTGATCAGTGAGTCATTAGAATTGATTTTAACAGCTTTTGCTATTTGAATGAACAGAAAACACGTTATAAAGTGAATGCTGTCATAACTAATAAATCAAATAATACTATACATATAATATGCAAATTGAATGCATGTGTAGTATAAATCCTATCGAAAGTAAGATTTGTTAGTGAGCAGTAAAATATAGACTTCAATCCAGTAAATGAGATATTGTTCGCACGAAAAGTCTAAAGTCATGTCCAATGAATACCCAGCGACTAATCGACAACCTTATCATAATTTGCAATCTTAACATAATTTTTATTCGCAAAAACGTTTTTATCTTTTATGATTGAATTTATTTTTAAAATGCAAGACTTGTTTGACAAGTTTAACAAAACTTTATTTTTACTCATCTAACTCACCATTACTTCTGTATTGACCTTAATTGCAATGTTTGGTATTCTTCTGACGAATCAAATTAAATAATTTATTGCTCAACTATAATAACTGTATTATAGAGATAACAATTTTAGAATAATGAATAACCAAAAAGGAAAAGAAAGTCTGCAAACAGCCTGTCTTTTAATAAGATTCTGTTTGAAACAGAGAGAGAGTTTCAAATGAATGCATTTATAATTAATTGTTTGAGTGATTATGAATGCAAATGACTTATTAGATTTGTTAAACAATCGCAGAATAACTCTATTAATTATTGGGATCGAAAATAGTTGTAATTTAAATTAGTTTTGAGCACCTGTCTGAAGGCCATGTGGGCTCGTTTTAAAAACAATTTTTTGAGATAATCCTCAGATTGAGTCTGATTTGTTTTTGCTTATTGTGTAACTGTTACTGTTCGTACACTAGAGTTAAAATTAATTGCCTGACAATATTTTATTATGTAAGCGCAGATATGTTTTGATGACTTGACAGTTCTCAAGAGAATAATATATAACTTTGAAATCGTTCAACACTTTATTTGGTTGAAATTTAGTGAATAATTGGAGTTAACATAAAAAGTCAAACACTCTGTCAAATAGTTAATGATAAGCATTTACAAAACAAGTTTACTAACGAAAAAATAATAAATAATGAAATTTACACTTAATCATTATTTACAAATCTAACTTCAATCTGTTTACTCAATCATTTGTTTTTATAACAAATCTTTAAAATTTTATTTTTAAACTTTTCACTTTCTAAGCAATTGAAAGAGAAAGTGAACAGACGTGTCAAATAAATGTCATTTTTTGAGCTTAATCTAGATTCCAAAATAGTTAATAATTGTTAATAATAGTTAATAATGAATAATTGTTAAGCATAAGCATTAGATTAGTTGATTAAAAAACTAAATTTCCTGGTATTAAGCCTTTTGTCATAGAGATGATTACGATTATTACGAGATCATCGAAAGTAAAGCCACAGTAAAAAATAGTCTAATCTATAGAAATGACTTTTCTGAGAATATTAATTGGTTGATAGACTTCATTCTCTTAACTAACATAATGCTTGTTATGCTAAAAGAGGTTTCCAATTATTATTCAGTACAAAATAAACTTGAAATGATTGATGACATTAATGAAATAATATTAAGCAAAACGAATATAAATGAAATGAAGCAAAGTTTCATATTAACAATTGACCAAAACTTTCATTTAGCCTTTCATTTGAGGTTAGGTAATAAAAAGCTAAATTCTGATGTTCTCTATTGAGGTCACGCAAACATCTCATTTATTATATCAATTCGTCGTCAGGAGATTTAGAGAAAGTAAACGATAGGTATAATATATTTAGCTAGTATTCTAAATATTATGAATTATTTACTTATTCTTCAGAGTTTACACTCTTAACTCTGCAGTGCATTGAATACATTTGATTACACTTTATTGGATTTTAAAGTAATTTTTTCAAATATGCAGTCGTGATAAGGGATCACATTGTCGTTATAGTACTTTAGGCTAAACTTTTGTTTTGTTTTTTGTTGAATTTAAATTTAAAACGACATAAATTAATGAGAAACAAAGTTTGAAGTTAAATAATATGATCATTCATTTATCATATAAGAAGTGCGATAATTATTTAAATGACATACAGATATTTAATAAAACAAAATTAATAAATATCAACTTAAAGAGCACGAACAGCCTAATGTAAACTGAATTTCAAAACATGCTGTATGTCTGGCCATAAATGGTAACCAGTCTTTAATGACACGCATTGAGAATTAAACTCATTCGTGAGAGTAATCAAAACAGGAATTAGCAGTTATTTGAGATTAGAAATTGAAAATCGGATATTAAAATCTGCATCTATTGGGTGTTCCAATATATTTATTAAATCAAAGATCACTGTTTGATAACTTGCAAGCATTTTTGTGAGAATGCTTTGAGTTTAGGAAATATTTGTCTGTAATACTTATGATAGAATTCATGGTTTTTTAATCTTATTCAGGAATTCTTTTGAGATCTCTGTTATAAATTATACTTATAAATAAATTTATAATAAAATAAGAGCAATACTTTCTTCCTAACAATTACAGTAATGGTTGATATATTTTAGCATAGAGTTGATGTTTTCCGTATATTTGAATCTGTTTTCCATAAGATATCAGACCATTACTTATGCAAAACAACCATTAAGTTAATAAACAGTTTTGTGAAACAGAAATATGTGATAAAAAGTGAGATAAACTCTGAGATAATATATGACAATAAATCGTAAAATATTATTAGAAAAGTAATAACTGATTTGATTTATTTAATTTGAGTAAAAATCGGAATAAGTTAAATAAATAGAAATCAAATAATAGGAATTATAATACAAGTTATCATTTTTATCGAATAAAATCATCGTCTCTTTTATTGTGAACCAATTTTGATACAATTTTTGAGAGAAAGTATAAGTTGTATGAGAACAGCATATGAGAGACACATTGAAATAGTTCTCATTTTACTATCTATTGTAAATTGAATGCTAACATAAATTAAATTTTTACTTTCTATGCCACACTTTCAACCAAAAGCTTCTTTTGTCCGCTCCATATGTAATAGTAGAGAAAAATTGTTACTCTTTTCAATTCAAGAGTCAAAGTGATTAAAGATTTCACAATTGGCAATAATAGAGGTAATAATAATAATATAGTTATGCGATCAATGGCAAGAATGTCAATTTTCTTGTATTGTTCAAAGCAGTTCAAAGTAGGTCTGGAGATAAAAAGACGGTATATTTGTTGGCTCAAACATGCAATTTTAGAAATATTATATTTCTCTCATATATTTTATTTCTCTGATATATTTTATTTCTCTCATATATTTTATTTGGAGTGAAGTTTAAATTGGATTAAAACTCAATTATTAGTTTCAATTAAGTTTAGTGTTTTTACAACTAATGTATATTTTTATTTAATTTAGCCGAACACATTTTATTGTTTATTGACCCACTAATTATACCTCAAACATTTTATTCCTTTAAGTAATTATTATCAGGAAAAATAAAAACCAATTTTTAATCTTATTTGATAATAAAAAATAATTCGGAACTTTCTATCTTATTATTAAAGCTATTTTTTATACTTAAGATTCAGAGCTTTCTCAGCCCACGTAATGTTTTGTGGAACAAGATATCAAACGAGAAGAAAAATGAGATTCAAACAAAATTTATGGTTTTATAAAACAAAAGAAAAGTGTAAGAGAAAGCAATTTATTGACAGGAAAAATGTTAGAGCAATAAAATGAAATGTATGCGAATATTAATGAGTTATGAGAGCGAAAATGAAAGCCATTTTTTATGAAGATTATTGTCTTAATTCATATAATGCTTAACTTTGAAATTAATTCGTTTTTAACTAAACTTAAGAAAATATATTAATGATCTTTTGTGTGAGGGAAACACCAATTTTGTTTGCCTTCAATGTCATTAAATGTCTTTATGATAAAAGAATTGTTTAGCAGTATTGGTAAAAAACACAAGTTGAGGAGTGAATGACTTCGGGCTCTTAAGGTCGCTTTCGTTTTGCTTTTGAGGCTTTTGTTATTCAGATTGCACTACAGTTTAAATTTTTATATTATTAATACACTGCTTAACTCAAGTTTATATCAAAAATAAAGAAAACAATTCTTTTGGCTCTCGATTTTTTCCGTGACTTTCGGTCTTCAGCGATAATGATATTTGAGACAAACAATTAATGCTTATAAGGCTCATACGCAGCACGACTTAAACTATCGAAAAATGCACTAAATTCGTGATATAATCTATAAATGATTATTAAATTTTATCGTTCAGAGAAAATTATGTGATTTTATTGTCAAAGACAATCTTAATAGGAATCTAAGTTTAATTTTCACTATAAGAGCCATAAGAGGCCAGTTATTTTTGTACCCGGAATGAAAAAACTAAAATAATTTAATATAAATTCAGTATCGCTCTTAAGATCTATAAACTATTACTTCTTATTACCTCTAAATAGAAACTTATCCAAAATTTTAAACATTTGTCACATATCATGATTTGCTCTTTAATTGTGCGCTCATTGAAAAAAACTTAATACCACTTAAAACTAATAGAAAGGAAGACTATATTATTATTTGTTAACAAATGTACTGTTCTCTAGACATCATTGAACTTTTTGCTTTAATTAAAGTTTGTGCAGAGCTTTTTGTTATTTTAGTAAAACTGTCACAAACTTTTAGAATGCAGTCAATCA
Organism: Nanhermannia comitalis; assembly: GCA_034697665.1. Classification (NCBI taxonomy): domain Eukaryota; kingdom Metazoa; phylum Arthropoda; class Arachnida; order Sarcoptiformes; family Nanhermanniidae; genus Nanhermannia; species Nanhermannia comitalis. The sequence goes on from JAQGAM010000206.1 coordinate 10,403, forward strand.
ATACTCAAATCGAATCCGAAATATCTTTTTTTAGATTATCCTAATTTTAATTTAACTTTGTTTTTAATAACTTAGTCACTAATAACAAATATAAATAAAATTAACCCAAATAGTAGTCGCATTCCAAGTAAACCTATTGAAGATAAATTATAGATAAGACAAAATTTAATAAGAAATTAATTAAAATCACTGGTAATCCAGTGATGAGATTTTATTGTTTTTAAGCAATTCATTTAATTCAATAAGTTATTGATGTTTATCTCCAATCATCAAAAAACAGGAACTCGATATTTCTCGCAGTTGTGCTCTATTTTTATAATTTTAAGAAAAAAAAACTTCGATTACATTAAACTAAAGCGAAGAAAACTAAATAATAGAGAAGATATTTAATTGAGATCTAATAAAGTTATAGTAAACCCAAAGTAATAATTATGGTTAAGTTAAATGACTATAATTTAGTTCCCTATTCTCAACATTAAAAAGAGATCTTTGAAATAATTGGTTCATAAAGTCTTGACAACAATTAAATTCACTTTTCTAAAGGTTAGGCAACAGATAATACTGTATTGAAATGTTAGCTATAGTTCTAATGTTGTAGTGCTTTTCAAAGATAGTAAAACTGATAAATGAATTGTAAGCTTATAATGATTTTGAATAATATCTCATTATTTACATTTAAATTGAAAACTTCTAAACTATTTCACAACAGAATAAAGTTAATTGAAAACGAATACAATAAAGAACTTGAAAACGAATGAAGTTATTGACACCACTGGACTGAACTACTGGTGTAAATAAATTTTTATTTTAATGATAATGTTCTTCATCATCAACATTAACAATAAGACAACAAATGAGAATAAAAGCTTAACTAAACTTCAACATAAGATTACTGTTGAGATCTTAGCTCTGATGAAATAAAATTAATGTTCAGCACCTGATTCTCACACAAAGTAAAGCGATATCTCATACTGATAATGATCTTTAACTTTCATTTCTCGCTTACAAGTATTTCCAATTAATAGTAAATTATTTGGCAATAAAAGTATTTTTTCTGATACTGATTAACAATTCGTCTCAATTTTGACAACTGTTTGATAAATCGAAAATTGAATGCCATTACAATTCATTTTTACCTGTTTTTTAAGTGAGAAAAACTAATGAATCAATAGTGAAAGTTAACTAATAATGAGTTTATAGCCATAAGTAGAGTAAGTATAGCACTGTATTGTCATAACTCGATAGAAAAGCTCCAATATATTAGAGCACAATATTATCAAAAATGAAAGTCACAAAAACATAATTTTTCTTTTTTATCTTTCATTTAACTATCATTAAAATGAATATACAGTACAGTCGTGTAATGAATGTAAGTTACAGTTTATTAATGAGAGGCCATAATTATCAAAATTATACATTAATTTTATACAACTTATGAGTTATGAAAGTTTTAGATAATATTTACTTTTAAAATGTGTAACAAATAGAAAATGTACTCAATTATCAAATTAGAGAACCGATTAAACTGAGAACTAAAAAGCAATTTATTATTTTAGAAGATATTAGAGATTTAATGTCTTAAACGCATACAAATGAAAAGTTGAACACTATGTGAAAGCAGTAGATAATTAAACTTATAATTAGCAAAAGTATAATCAACTCATAAAGTATTCTATAAATAGTTCATAAATTATTGTTATTATAAATAGACCAAAGACTAATAGTGTTATCTCTTGAGGCGGCGGCTAATAGGTATTGCATTTGTTTACTAATGAGTTTATCTGAATATAAAACGCATTCAATTGTCTGAGAGTGAGTATCAATAACCGCAAGAGCTTTCAAACTCTTCAGAGCAAAAACCCTTATCTTAGAATCAGATCCACCGCAAGCGAAAATGCGACCGTCGGGTCGTATCGCACAACACAATACACCGCTATTTGTTATCTTTAAATTGCGTTTTAATGACAAACTAATTGTTAACTTGTCTTCACTTATATGCAAACGCCAGACACTAATTATATCAGTCACTGAACAACAAATACCACTATTGTAGTCGTTATTAAAGTCCATACATGTAATCATTGAATCAAAACATTTCAATTGTGTCATTAATTGACTCTCTTTTCTGTTTGGATTCGCTTTAAATAGAGTCAGAAAACCGTTTTCGTAACCGATAAGAACCAAAACAATGTGACTCTCGATTACATCCGAGACATCCAAAGCGGTCATCATTAAAGTCATAGCCATTCCATAATCTCTATCATTGACGCCGACATTCAATAAACTCTTATCGCTATTAAAATCAATTATATCTATAATACTATTATTTGTTTGGGAAACAAATCCCAGAAATAGAGTCCTATTGTCTCTGATTATATGCGAATATAAGAAACATTTACAGAACGAGACGTTTGAGGTCTCATATGATTTGCGAACCAATAATTGGTCATCGAATACATCGATTACTCCGTTCTTGTACTGACAGATGAATTGGTTCTCGAATGATATCAAATGATTGACTCTTGAGTTGTATTTGTTATAATTGTTTGAATCAATTGTTTGGCACCGATATGTCAACAGAGACCACAGCAAGAGTTGACCGCAATCTGTGCCACATATCAAAAAGTCTTTGCCGTCGTTTCGCATAAAACATAAGGCAGTCACTGATGAAGAGATCTCTTTAGGTCTTAACACAAATTGTGGTAAAGGTTTGGACTTTGATTGGGTCTCACTTTGTGTTGACATCTCTTATCACATGCTTTTTGAACCAATAATACTATTATTTCTATGTTTTGTTTACTTTTACATACATTTAAACACTGCTTGAGATTCACTTCAATTCATTCAATTATTTAAGTTAACAATTAATTAATATTCATATAAATCAAAAGTTAAATTTTATTAAAATTAATAACATTTTCATATTTGCTGTCATTTAAACGTTTGGTTTCATAATAGACTCAAACCTGACATCTGGTGACCAAAGCTTATAAAACAATTGTTAAAAGTTATCAAAAGTTTTTCATATCTTTATGAGTTTTAAACGAAAAATCAAAGTGTAATTAACATTAAATAAAATGTATTTTCTTCTATAATTTAACCTCAAAAGGGAGGTCTCAGATCACTTACCAACCGATTTAAATTTTTTTACCAAATTATACGAACGCCTTATAACAAATCATGTCCAAAAAGGTCATCTAAATCAAGAGGTCTATGAATTATAGTGAATAATATACTGTATTAATACATAGGAATATAAACTCATAAATATTATTTATTTTCATAGTAAAGTAATACTCAAATGAATTTTAAGTTTGATCTCTGCCTTAATATCGAATTTGCTCGAATATTGACAGGATTTTCAAAAATCCTTCGGTATATGACTTGCAACAAATATTGACACTGAAGCTCACTTTTTCGATATTCCGAAAACGCAATCACTACATATATGTCAGTATAAAATATAATTTCAATAATGATATCTAAAATTTATATAATAAATAATAATTTAAATTTTCCTTCGTTTAAAATTTCTAAGAATATAAAAAATGTAATAAAAACTGATAACTGAAATTGACGGCAGAATAGCTTAAAGTGTCTCTTTTGGTGGATTCCCTCCAGAATAAACACCGCGCATATATTGCATAAATTATATAATTATTCTTTATTCTGTATCTCTTCTGTATTAATTCTGTAATATTCTGTATGCATTAAATCACTAAACAGTTTTAATAAATAATTAACGATTAAATAAAAATTACTATTATTTTATTGAAGAAAAGTTTAGTTTCTATTTAAACATAAATAAAAATAGATTTGTTTTGTATTCAAATTAATTACTTTATTACTAGATTTAAAAATAAATACTTGTTTTATAACTGTTATAAAACAAAATATTTTATTATTTATCTCTGATTACTAAGGCTGTGAAATCTATGCAAATGCATGTTTTTTCAAATATATAAGATCATATGCAATCGTGAAAATCTATCCGAATCATGAAATAAGCTTTGTAATGAGCTTACTTTTAATTTGCATATTTTGCATATTTTACCATAATTTTAAATAAATGCATATTTTGACACTTTTTAAAATTTGAGCATATTTTGTTGCATTTTTCCTTAAAACATGCGTCAAAGACTATTAAGTTGAAAGCATTTTAACAAAGATTTTTAAAATTGTGCTAATGATCCTTTTATTTTATCACGTGAAAAATATTAGAGAAATCGATTTTTCATCATATAAAACATCTAGTCAGCATTGAAAACATTGAGTTTGAGATATTTTTCGAGAATATATTAAGCTCGATTTTAAATAAAATACAGTTCATTAAAACAAAGTAATCTAAACTTATATACTATCTTTGAGCCTGTAAGGATTAGCTAACGTCATTAGTTAGAATCCTAAATCAAAAAATAATGCTAATATTTGAATTAAAAAATCCAATTTCTATTATTTTTAAAATAAATTTTTAATTTGCTGCTCAAGAATTAACGTATTTTAAATTTGCACCAATAACATTTTGTGATGTAGAGAGCAGCATTTCTATTAATAAATTTCATGTTATTTTAAAGTGCATATTTAGGTGCATATTTGCATGCATATTTAGCCAATATAAATGCATATTTTTCACAGCCCTACTGATTACAAAAACATGTATAAAATTATATGACAATTAAAATATTTTTATGTCTCAATTAGTTTAACTTCATTTAATCAAAATCACAGAACAATTAATGATTATTTTTGACTTTGAATCAGGAAAGCAATTAAGAAATAGAGACCCGTCAGTCAGTCTTCCTTTTCTCAATTTTACGACAAATTTGTTGTGTGACAAGTGTTGAGTGCAAATCATTTTATTGACTAATTAGTAAATGAAAGTCATGTGAAAGTAATAAATTAATTCAAAATGAG
>JAQGAM010000207.1:0-15312 GCA_034697665.1 Nanhermannia comitalis
ATACCGAGGCTGTCGATGCTTGCGATCGTGGCCTTTCCCGTAATGCAGGACGCAATACACAGATGATCACGCATGTGTTTCTTGCCGCCATCTACGCAGCACTAAACCGAGAACAGGATACCAAGCGCGAACGTGCTATCGTCGCGCGTTTATGGCCATTCCTTGACGCTCGGGCGTTCGCCGCTCAATTTGGCACGGAGGAGGCGCGGAATCATATGCTCGAAGGGCTGAAAAAGGCCGGACGACCCATACCAAAGGTTGCGATCTTTTGATTTTATAGCTTTAATTGCTTATATGCTTTATATACACAACGCTTTCTTATACATCCATCTCATTGTCTTTTATTTGGTTTAAGTTTTTTCTTTCTTTTGTGTATGTATTGAATGTTGGCTTCTATTAGAGTGCAATACATATATAATTTGACACAACAATAATAATACAATGCCATTAGAGATAATTGCTGTTCAGTGCTGTGTTCCTTGAATTACGCTTTTCTCCAATAAATTATTGCGAAAATAAATAACTCCAATCTCATAGTCGACCAAATTTATTATATTTATTCTTATTATTAGTCAAGACTTGGCTCAAAATTAGCCCAAATATTAAATAATTGTTATTTTCTTTTAATAAAGTTTATCGAAATTTTTAATCTTTTGCTTTTGTAGAAAGAGTGCATTTTATTATTTGAATATTTTATAAAACGCATAAAAAAGTAAATAAACTTTTTTTGAGAGTAATTTGAAATATTTATATGTCCCTAAAGAAAGATTCTTAAAAATCGATTTATTTCTCGTTTTTTTTTCTTAAACCTACAAAAACACCAAATTTTAAACTCTTTTATTAAAGGCGTGTTTCTCTTTATAGAGATCGTAAACCTTTTGAATAACTGTTGAACAAAAATGATTTATAAGATTTAACTTTTTAATAATAGATATGTATTTATATTTATTTTTCCCCAAAAATTATTTGCTTTAAACTAAACTAAAACTATTTTGCATTCATATTAAGTATCGATTTCTTAAAACTCCTCTTTTTTTGATTGATTTTTGAATGCGTTTATTCAAAGTCTTTAATCAATAAGTAATTTGAAATAATTGTTATCTGAGGCAAATAGTTTCATTGAGATTATGGATATCTTATAATCAGTAAATATTTTCGATCCGTTTCCATATAATTATTATATATTATACATTTTTTCCATTGTCTTTGTATTATTTTTTTACATACAAAATTTAATTTCCGTTTCAATATTTAATCATTTTTAACATTTTTAATAAATAATATCCAAAATTGAGATAATGTTGACGACACATAAATTTTCTCTTAATTATAGGTAAAATCCAATTATTTACTAAAACATTATTTTTGTTTCTAATTATAACTTAAATTTTAATGTCTTTGCAAGCATTTAAAAATTTTGATTATATCAATTATACAATAAATTTAAAAATAATTTTATCGTATATGACATTTTATATTAAAATTTTGATTATTATGTTCTTTGTTATGATTAGAAAGAGATTTTTTTTCCATTACTTGCGATCAATTTTGAAAAGATTAAAATGAAAGGTCACTAACATTGAGAACAACCCATAATAATTATATTTCTTTATAGGAGATTAGACCGAGTTTTAGTCTTAAACTTTTTTATCAATTAAACTCATTTAAACTAATTTTGAATTATTTAATATTAAAATGTTATGCAAATGACTAAACAAATTGAAACAATGATTCAAATAATGCTGTTTTTGCATTTCAGAGTCTTTATGTTTCCTCATGTTTTGGTTGGATATTTAGTTCAAAAAATGGGAAATTAAAGTCAAATAAATTATTTTTTCATTTTTCAATGTATTTCTATTTAGAAAGTTTATGCTTTTATTCATTATTTTTTTCTAATAACTTTCTGTATTCTATTTCTTTATGCATTATATATTATTTTCAATTAATTATATTTATTTTTTGAAAAAGTTATTTCACATTTCCAAACATAGAAATATTTTAAAGCTTATCAAATATTTATTATATGATTACATTTTTCATATATTTATTTATTGGACACAAATTAAATTATGTTTTGGCTCGAGCTTTAAGCGAAATGAGTAATACACGAATCTCGAGATTAAATAAAAATATCAAATAATGAAGAAATTCATTATCGATTTCATGTCAATAATATTTATTATTGACAAACTCTTTACTCAAAACAATAATCGAGTCTTTTATATAGAATTTATTATAATAAATATTAATGAATTCATTTTTAATATAAAAATTGAAACGACTTTTTCCTATTATTACTATATATATAATCACTTCAATCAAATAGACTTCTATTTGATGAGTTTTAAGCAACATTTTTAAACATTATTTTTTTAAAAATAAATACTGCCTCGACTTGTAATTATTTTGAACAATGATTGTCATTTAAATGTACCCATAATTTAGAGATATCGTAGTCTATAGTTATTTCCTGAGGCGAAGAATTCATTCGTTATTAACATTCTTTTAAGCAAAAAAAAGTAATTAATTAATGATTAACTAAAATATTTTTGAACGAGTTTTGACTTTAAAATTTATTTAAATGTTTTCTAATTTTAATATTTTAAACAAAAAAAATTTTGATAAAATTGTGTCGCTTTAGTTGAAACTGACATATAGTCTTATTATAAATAGCGATGAATTAGTTTATAGATTGAATGGAATTTAAATAAAGGTGTAATTTATGTAATAAGAAAATTGACACATAATCGGAATTTAATATAAACTCATATTAGACAAATCGCGTGCCGTTTAAAGATTTTTATTATTAACGATATCTTCAATCGTTAAGACATAAGACAATGTAATGTTAGCAAAAATTGTCAGACATAAAGACATAATGGATTTCTGTGCTTTACTCGCTCTTATAACTCAATAATTTCGAAAATCAATACATAATAAGACAGACTTGAAACAGACCTAGTAAACAATTTTAAGTATGACTGTTATTTAAATAAAATCTTGAGTTTTCTCAAATCACCGAATGATAACACAATTGTTTTATTCAAACATTAATTTAAAATTTTTAAAAAAGTTGAAAGACTACTGTTCGGTAGTATTTTTAACTTACGTTATATAATAATCAAAATGGTTTTTAATTTTCTTTCCAAATTTGGAATATTTGAGGCATTTTAAGTCAAACTTGTTTTTTTATATATTCTGAGCTATTTTCTGTTCAAATTTAGCCAACAATTTGGCTGTTATTATAACTTTGTTTTTTAGCTTAATTTAGTTTGATTTTAGAGTTTATTTTTAATATTGATCACAACATCTTAATTGAAAATAGTGTTTAAAACATTGTGGGCTGGAGTGGGGGTCAAAAACATGACTAATTTGAAATAATTAAGCCACAGGTTATCGATCCATAAATTGAAATTTTGGTCCTAATTAGAATTTACAATTGATTGAATATTTTAAGATTACTATGAGTTCAATCTTTTCTTTAAATTGTATTTCGATTTGATTTTATTATTGATAGAACCGACTGACTGTCAACTGTGAAATATAACTATTTTTTATATGTAATACTTTTGCACGAGTAAAAAATTCATTGATCTCAATCTCAAGTAGGAGTTATCAGTTTTTGATCATTAATTTTAATCCTCGAATGAGGTATTTCTTCCAAAAATGTTCGTTCCTTTTCTCCTATATTTAGAGCGAATTCATTAAGTTTAGTGCCGTTCATGAGATGTTGTATTTTGATAAGAATGCAATCAATTTTTATATATAACTACATTTTATGCAAACAATTTTTTTTATGAATGATTGGATTCCAGATTGAGATTATTATTAATTTAATCAGTTTTTATTCACAATTCTTTTTATTAAAAGTTAATTAACTCAATAAAATGCCAGTTAAGCCTTAAATTTGTTTTAATGATATCTTTTAATTATTAATTTCACTCTTAATTAAAATGATTTTATATTGTTTGTAAAAGAAGGGTTGCGCTGCATAACACTCTTTGAAAGACTCAATTTCATTAGAGAGTAATTTCTTGAAATGAAAATAAATGCTAAGCGAAGAACAAATAGAAAAATGAAAACTGCTTTTGACATAAGTTTAGAGACTTTATTCGATTAAATTTAAAGTTATGTTTACAACAGATGGCAGTTATTGAATGCAAAGCTTTTCAACTTTGAAATAAAATCAATAATTACTTTATTTATTAATAGATCGGAGATTTTGGAAAAGAATGCGCCGGAAAATGGAATACAATGGCAGAAGAAGACAAAAAACCATTTCTTGAAACTGCTGCCCGAGATCGGGAGAGATATAAGCGAGAAATGGCTATATTCAAGCCGGCCAGAGATGCAAATAAGCCAAAACGTCCCGGAACTGCATTCATGCTATTTATGGGAGACTTTAGGAAAGAAATGGCTGGAAAAGAGCCTGAAGGAGGTGTCGCCGCTTTGGCCAAACTCGGAGGTGAGAGGTGGAGGAATATGACTGAAGAAGATAAGAGACCTTATGTGGAAAAGCAAAATGAAGAGAAGATCAGATATGAAGCATCGATGGAAGACTATCGCAGAAAGGTTTGCATCGCTCTCTAGTTCTTGTTTAGATATATATTTGTTATGTTTCTATTGAATCAATCATAAAATTTCTATTCTAATGATGAAAATTACTTGTTTTTATCATTGCTTTCTGCAAAAGAAGGCACAACAGCCTAAGGGGAAGGTAGACATCACTTTCTTATATTTAATTAAGTTATTGTTTCTATTTTTTAATTTATTAAATGTATGAGAACTTAACTCTTGATTGTGTCCGAAGAGAACAATTGTAGTAATAATAGGTTTGATGACATGTTGATAGGGAGCGCCTCAAGTGATGGGTGGCCCGTCTCCAAAACAGGCACGTCTGTCGACCGAGGGATCAGATAATGACGATTCGGATTCAGACTCATTGCATACGAGCAGTAATGAGATGGCTGTTCGTCAACAACAACAGCAACAACAACAACAACAGCAACAACAACATCATCAGACCTCAAACATGATCACAAAACAGAACCAATCGACGCCTTCACCCGCTTCTTCATCACCGCCGTCACAGTTGTCAATGACTCCGAGTCCAAGTGGAGGCACATCAGGACAGCAAAGTATATCAAATACGAACAACAGTATGACATCATTACCGTCATTGTCTACACCAATGTCTTTATCTCATGCTCTTTCAGCGACACACGCGTCAGGACTGATGGCCGCCTATTCGCAGCACTCATTCACAGCTAATTTCGGTCATCCGTCAGCTGCGGGAGTCCTCACTGGAACGGGTGCCACAAACTATAATCAAGCACACGCTCACACTGGAAACATGGCTCCGGCGACCACACCATACTTGCCAACTGGTGCGGGCGGAGCTTACTCTCAATTGCAAGGACCTTATTCGTGGAATTGACGCGATTCACATCTGATCTTATTATTCATTATTGATATTAACATTTCAAACATTTCAATAGTTGTGTTGTTCTTCTCATCATTTGTGACAACAATAACACAACCAATTAATGATTGGAAACAAAATTAATTAGCTTGAGAGAGAACACATTTATAGCAAAGTTTGATCTCTCACTTATAACTTTTTTATTATTATTGATTATTACCCTTAATTATAATACTTTTGAATGCACAGTTCATTTACCACCGCAACTATCATTTTAATAGATGTTTAAGTGGCGAAAACGCAAACATTCATTACTCAAATGATATATTCATTTATTGATTATTATTATTTTATTGAAATATCGCTGCCATCAACTGTTCATTTGACAAACAATCCTCTCTTACCTACATTTGCGTTACTTCTTAAACATAATTAATAATTAATTAAATCTTAAATTTAAAAATGGTATTTGATGTACACCTGTGATGACGATGAAGATCATGCATTGCATTATTGCATATTCACATTTCATTAAGTTTTTTAAAGACAAACCTTAAAGGAAAAGACATTCTCTGCTTTTTAGACGAGCACTAAAGCAAAGCTTTGCTCTGCTCTGCAATCTCTTTAGTAATTATAAAGAATTTTAAACAAATAAAAGGATTTAAGCATATATGGTGTCGCCCTAGTCTTCAATGGTATTAACGACATAAAGACATTTAATGAAAAGGATTTGTTGTTTATATTTCACTTCTATTACAGACAAATAAATTTTAGCCAAATATTGTATACATTATATACAGCCCATTGAAGTGTTTACCTTTCATAAGATTTGAAAAGAAAGTTCACTTTGACATCACATTCACATAAAAATCGTTTTACAAAACTCTTACATGTATTTTATTTTTTTGTTTGTTTTTATTTTTACTCTCAAAACATTGTAATCGATTTAAGTGTAATCGTAAACACATTTCACAGTAACGTAAACACATTTATATATAAATACAAAGACATTGTAATTTAAATTTGCTGTTCTTTATTAATAGGTTGACCAAAATTTTGAACCTAAACTTTATGATAAGAAATGATTTATCAATTTCTTGTATGTCTTAACATGACATCCGCACAAACTGTCATTTCAGGCAACACTTGTCAAACATATGATTGCAAACAGTTCTGAACAATCGGTTTAAGCAGTTTTGCAGTTATTGCTGTTTTCTTGTAAACAAGACATGCCATTATTCGCAGGGTATTTAAGTAATGTTTTTGCTTCATTTAAAGGTCAAATCATTTTTATAGTATAGAATATTAACCTATATATTCACATCTCATATACTCTTTTATTTAATTGTTCCTCAAAATAAATTTAATTGCGATCGTTATTGAGATTCAATGTAAATAATAAACCATTTTTAAGACTGTCAATAAAACGGCAGCTTTTAGAGACTTTAGTATCAAATATTAAGAACTGTACCTCTTCTTAACGTAATTAGTATTAATTTTGATTTTTTTTTGTAATTCTCGCAAAAGTTCAATTTTTATGTTTTGTTATTTATATTAATAATATTTGGATATCTTGTGAAAACTGTGTAGTGTTGCCAAAAATGAATGCAAATGTTTCTATAAATGCCGATCACAAATCTGTGCAAATGTTAAGAAATATATTTTAAGAATTGTATGAAATGACTGAATTGCTTTATCAAATACAGGATATATCCGATATAAATATTGATTTTTGTTTTATTTCACTTATTTTCTCATCTATTTATCCATTCATAAGTTTCACCACTAATTTAATTATCAATTCAGAAACTGATTCTGTTTTTTAATTAAATAAATCTTTAGTTGAGGTCTCTTTTTGTAGCAAACGATTGGATTGAGACCTCATATTTGTCTCATATATTGAAAAGATATTGATTTCAAATCTCAAATCATTTCCTACACAAACGTTTGAAACAAAATCTAATCAAACAATTCTTTGACTAATGCTTTGTGTGCTTTTGTCGCACAGTTCATAATTCCTAAAATGATTTTCGTTGAATGTTTGCAAAGCTTCAATCGATAAATATTTCTAAAAGAATAATAAATACACTATTAGTGATACAAAATTTATTCAATTTTTAAAATTGTATCACGAATTTAATCGACTTTTAATTTGATAATCGATTCCCAATATATTTTCATTTAAACAAAAGTCTAACAAAATAGCAAAATCACTATCAAAATAAGATTCAAGTAATTAATTCATTATTATTGAAAACTCAAAGTATTGATCGGTTGTCCTCTCTTTATACAGAATTTGTGAATACGTTTCACTATTATTTATTATTTCAATGCTTGAAAATAAAAATAAAAACAATTATTTAATAACTGTACGACTGTTACCCGAATTCAAATTTTGAATAAATTTTTGAATAAGGATTTTTAAAGCTAATTGCATGAAAAGTCAATTAAAAACTTTGTTTAATTATTATGATAAATAACAGCAAATAAAGTATTGAATTTCATTAAGTCATTATTTATTAATAATAGTATTACGATATTCTTCTAATTTTATATAAGTTTCAAAATGAATAAAGACATTACTTCTATGAAACTAAAGTTAATAAATTAAACTCTAAACGACTCAAAGATTTAATACAATAAATATAAGTTTAGTATTAAAATAATTCATTAGTGCTAACGATCATAGTTTTTAAAACGACGCATACAATAAAACTTTTAGAAGAAAATTAATTCTTTTTATACATTAAATACATTATTAAACAAATCTATTGAAATATCAAATAGTAATGCATTAAAGCTTGAAATATCTTCGAATCTCATTCAAAATGTAATTATTTTCTATTAAATATTGAATTTTTTCATTTTAATTAAATGAATGAAAACTAAGTTATCATTAATTTTAGTGAATCTTTTCTGATAACCTTTTCTAGGAATAAGTTTCCTTTGATTTTATATATTATAACTTAACCTAAGAGAGAGTGTGTGAGTGTGTAAGTGTTGGGTGAATTACTTCCACCCATTTATTGATCTCTTGAACCAAAGAAATGCGCATTCGATGGAACTTTGTTTATGTTTAATGGCTTTGCTTCGCATCAGTTTCACAAATCAAACAATGGATTTGTTTATCTTTATTAAAACATTTTTTCCTCTCATACATCTCATGAAATGGCTTTAGTTGTTAAGTATTTAATTATTTATTCGTTAGTTTCAAATATGGTATAAGAGATGCTCTTCTGAACTGAGGAGTCAGTCAGTGATGGAAAGCAACGAACTCTTGATTCCGTCAGCAAATGATGAATCAAACGCCAGAACTTCATTGACCTTTGATTCTCAGCCTAAGTTCGACTCACTTTTGGATAAATTGCGAAAAGGAATGGTATGATTGAGATTTGATTTGAAAATTTTGATAACACTTTCAAATATTAATATTGTTCTCATTTTGGTTTTGATTTTGCATTAAAGCAATCAATGCAGACATGCAATCAATCATTTTTATGTCTGTTTCATGTTATCAATTATTCATTATTTTCATCTTTAGTTTTACCAAACATTTCAAACATTTTATGCATTCAATAGCTTTTACTTTCTCCATATTAAATACAGATTATATTCATTTATATCAATGTTTGGTTACAATTTATTAAAGGTCTGCAAATTTCAATCAAAATGTTTCATATTAAAGATTACCAATCATTAAAAAAATTAAAGCATTTCGTTAATTGAAATGTTTTCTTTATCTAAATATTTCAATATTCTCAAAAATTATACATAATTTCATTGCTTAAAAACAATTTTATAGAGAGAGGGAATTATAGTTTTTTTTAATATCAAGTTAAGGTCTTAATAAACCCTTATTAAGACCTATTCTTAATCTTTTGAGATATATGAGTAAATATGCAGTGAAACAGTCAATATTTTAATGACAATATAAATCTTTAGGCATCAAAAGAGCATTTTTCTCTTTTCATTAAACCTTAATTAAGTTTTCACAAGTTATGCACGACATATACTGGGCGGTCATTTTAATTATGATTTAAGTATTTTAAGAACTTTATGATTTCAATTTTTTACAGTGTATTTGCCTGACATCATGCAACTCAGTTATTTGAGTTAATATACTCATGTATTATAATGAGTTCTTTTTGAGTTTGAAATTTTGAATTTATTTAAGTTTAAGTTAAAGTTTGAAATTTTAAATGCATTTTAGTTTAGGTTTAAGTTTTATAAAATAATTAATTTGAATTTAAGTTTAAGTAAACTTTAGCTTAAACTCAAATTACTTTAGGTTAAACTCAAATGTTTGAGTTAACTCAAAAAGCACTAATTATAATAATTGGAGAATTTGTTAATATTGGTGAAAATGTATGTAAATATTGATTAATATCTGCCATAATCATCATAACATACAAGTTAAATAATTAACTTGTAAAGAGTCAAATATAAAAATATTTTGAATTATATTTTTGAAGATTTAAACAGAAGTTTAATATAGAATACACTGCTTTTATAATTAAATAAATGTATTTTATAATTGCCCATAAAACAGTACTTCTATTGAATTTTACTAAGTTTTTTACTAAACTAGCAAACAAACTACATTTGATTTAGTTCATTTAATTGCCAATATCACAATGTAACACTGGTACCAGCTTTCCTGGAGTTCACCAAAATGAGTGGCCAGAAAAATAGAGTGGGCTCAAAAAATGATTGGTTTTCTGAAACCGTTTTTTAGAAGATTATGTTTATTCTTTGTTTATTCTATTTGTTTAAACCATTGAGCATGAAGTGCGGTTCGCCTTTTAAATGTGGACAAGTCTAAGTAGATAGAAAACAAACCTATCTACGGTTATACTCAATTAGACAACATTAGGACCCCTTCCACGTACATATGTTTAGGTACATAAAGAAGGCGATCGAGTCAAAGGAGACAAAGATGCACAATAAGCTTAGAATGATATTGAGCAGCAGCTGTCAACCCTACCAACACTCTAATATGTGGACTTTCTCTACATAGCTTTACATTAAAAATGGAAAAATCCAATAAAACTTATGAAAATGCAAAAATCCTAAAATTAAGGCATTTATAGATACATGTCAAAGGTCAGATGTGATCCCAACTTGTATTAAATTGTGAGTTCTATTAACTTAAAGTTAAGAACTAGAAAAGTCTAGAAGAAGATAAGCTTTAATTACGATTTATTATAATATAACGATTAGACCTATTATTTTGCCATTTTTAGAATTAGACTCAATTCTACACAAAATTATTTCAAAGCTAATCAATAAATGAATACAATTTTCTTTTCAATTCTAACTTTTTAATATGAATCTTAACAAAATGAGTTTTGTTTAGAAGTTAATACATCTTTCATAATATAGAAAAAGTACTTCATTGAGAGTTAAAATAAAAAATAAACTCAATTCGTTTTCAGTTTGAATAAAGTAAACGCTTTACAACTTTCTGATAAAACTTGTGATAAGTTTAATTAAATTTGTTTTCAATATTTTGTTCAATAACTGTTGTGTTGTTCAAAATTCAATTGAATAGGACTTGAAAACTATAAAATGCTCTTCAATTCAATAATTTTATGACTCTTTACTCTAAATCACAACTAATAAGAGAGATTTGAATGTAATTTAATATGTTGTGCAATATTTAAAGTATAGTGTAGTGATAGGTAATAATTATTGAGGTAAACAAACAGTCATAAAATAGGACTCTATTAAAGCAGATCTGTTTCCATAAGAAAGAGCCCTCAAATGATCGTAAAAATTCTTTTTATTGTAAAGACTGGACTAACGAGATGTTTGTCTGCATTCAACTGCTTTACGACTCACTAAAAAATGTATTTCAAAAGCATTGTTGAGCCAAACATTAGAGAAAGAGAACAGTAAACAAATTATAAAATAATATTTCAAACATTTGCCAAATGGGAGCTCAAGAATGGGAGTGAAGGGAGTCTAACCCCTAACACGTTATTTATCTTTCATTATATGGTCGGGTCATTGGTTCCAATCGTAGCGTTGCATAAGTTGTGAACATATTCTAAGTGAAGGTAAACTAAAGCCCCAAACGTTGGACTCGGAAAACAAAAGCTTGTCTTTCGTCTGCTTTAAGTATAAAGTTATGATTTAGTGATAGACTTGAATACCAGATGACGTTATATATAGAGTACAGACAGGTTCTCACCTCTCAATAGCACACTAACTATTTTTTAGTCTAAAGATTTGCGAAGAAGTCAGACATGTATTGAGTGAAGAAGTGGGGAAAGAAAGAAAAGGAAATTCCAGTAAAAGGTTTCCTTCCTTTGAGACTAAATAACGTGTCTCTCTTTGGACATAGCATTCAAATAACGTATTTTCTAGTGTTTGTCTCAAATACATCTCTCCCTATGCTCTCTATAACTAATATATAACAAGTTTTTTGTGTTTGAGTTGAGTTCAGACTTGAGTCAGAGAAGTGAATGCAAAACAAGTGAACACAGCTCTAATATCTCTAATAGATCTCAATTGAATGCTGTATTATATGACTGTTTGTATTAATTATTGGTTTCTTGTGATTGTCTTTTAGAGTGAGTTGACTTCAAAAGGCGATGACTTTACAAAACAGATGTGGAATATGTATAACACTTTGGAAGACATTATCATCTCTTCAAAGGTGAACCAAAACCAAAGTTTGGATAATATTTTGTTAACTAATAGTAAAGCAAAAGCTATTAATACTAATAGTAGTGATGATAAGTCAATAATGCAGTCAAACAAAAGTTCAACCATTCATTCAAATCATATTAATGTCAATAATTTGAGTCATTTTATTGACCATAATATTAGTGAAATTCAGTTCAATAACAATATAAATACCAATAAATTGAGTGAAGATTTATTGGTTGACAAACAAAACGAAGAAAAGAGTGAAATATTGATAAATGAATCCATAAATAGAAATGAGTTTAAGTTAATCACAGAAATAGCGTCTGATTTATCACTAATGAACGTCTCTAATGAGGAATCGATTAATACTATAAATGAGTCAATGCTTTCAAAGCCTTATTCAAAGAGTAATAACAACAATAAGTGTGAAAACGAATCAAAAGTTTTGTGTTTAGAAAAGTTGGACAAAAGTAATGGTTATATTAGTGTTAATATAAATAATCCATTGTTGGACACAATCAACACATTGACGTCTTGTAGTGATAGTTCAGATGAATGTGATATGAATAAGAAGTGCTATAATAGAAGTCAACGTCAGCGACGACTACATGCAAACAGACATTTAAACCGAAAATCTTGTAATTATTATTACAGCACAGGTAGCAGTGATGGCGACTCTATTAGTGGTTACACTGGAAGTAACTCTTTAGAGTCTGGCTATAAGTCAGACTTTTTGGGATCAAATACTCCTGAGATCATTGATGGCAGCTCTTTGTCATCGTTCGGAACTGCTGTCGATTCTGCGGAACCGACTATTAGTTTGCATTCTGATGTGATGAGTCATCACATGTCAGACAATGATTCAAACAATGGTAAGCAAAGTGTTGTTATGCCATTAAATGCAAGCTCAACCACAAACATGTCATTTGATATTAATAGTGGTCTTAATAAGAGTCAGAATAATATTGTTTCGAATCTTCAAAACAAAAATAATGACATAAGTAGTAGTAATACAAGCGCTCAATCGATTACAAACTCTTCTACTAATAAAAAAACTGTTGGAATGTTTGGGGAAAAAATCGCGAATCGCTTAAAGGCAATTAATAATGACTCACAATTAGAGCATTTACTAAAGCTTAGGAAATCACTGTTGAAGGCACTTAAACGCTGTGAGCAAATCTCTTCGCCCGCCAACTCTCGTGACGGCAGTCCTGTTATATCGAGCAGGTCTTCAAGTCCTGCCTCAACTGTTGTCAAGTGTCCGCTCACTTGTAATACAAATAGTAATCTGAGACGAATCAGAGAAGAAAGCAGTACTTCTGATAAAACCAAATCAAAGTTAGCCTCATCTCCATTGACACTAAGACACGATGAGGTCAGTCATCAACAGAGCTCAGTCTATAATTGTTGTGTGGCCTCAAATCACATTTCATTAATTAACTCGACTTGTAATACAACTAATACTAATTGCAATAATAGTAAAAGCGTTAGATTTAACAATTCTGTCAAAATAAGTCCACTTAACTCTGTTCAGCATAACAGACAACATATTAATAGCAATTATGCGCCTAATTATACAGTTAATAAGTCAATACTGAAGGATCCTCTCTGTGAGACACTGACCGCCGCCATCAAGTCGGGAGAGTTTGGTCGCTTTGATCAGTCTCTTGAGGGAGAAATCGATAGCTTATTATATGGTCGGACTGGAGGTTACTATTATTCGCCTCAACTGGAAGGCAGTGGTCATTTGGACGATAGTCCGTCCTCTACGTACGTGACTATGATTGAAGACAAATATCGCACATTTTCTGGTAATCCATCGCTTTCTAAACAAAGCTCAGTTGCAAACAGTTCTAAGAAAGCCTCTAAAGGTATGGGAAAGAAATTTAAATTATATGTTATGCCATCACAGAAGTAATAATAGTAAATGCACTGTTGGTTTGCTTGTATTGATAATGTATTTCTAGTAGTAGTAGTTCTTATACTTGTTGTGGACGTTTTGACAAATGACAATTTGCAGTCTTAATGATAAACACGTTTAATGAGTTTTCTTCATCTTAAGGATTACCTCTGTTTTGAACTTTAAGTTCAGTTGAGTGACAAATAAACTCAAATAAACAACAATTTAATTTTTGAAAAGTCATTATAAATTTAAAAATCTGTCACAAAAATATAAGTTTAGTGTGAAAAGTATGTTAAAAAGTTATACAAATTGAATACAAAGTGACAAATGTTAATAAAAAACACTCTAATACTTATCAAAACAACTTTATTTTTATTAAATTTATTTACTTTTAACAATTTAATTGTGATAAATATAGTGCCAAAAAATATGATTATTTATTGGTTACTAAACATTCACTTCAATTCTAAGACTATAAATGGACTCACATTTGATTTAGTGCCAGATAAACTTTTTTTTGATAAAACTTTTGGTTTTAAATTGAAAACAAATATAAATCTGACGTAAAATCTTTAAAAAAACTTTTAAAAAAACAAAGTTAAAAGTTTTCTTTTAAAATTTTTTATTTTGTGAGGTTGATGATAAAAAGCAAAATTCTGTGCTTTTTGAGTTACTTCACATTTCTCTGCAAATCCAAACTGTTCCCAATACAAACTTTAACTAAATTTTAAATAAAAATGCAAAATAAATATAATTATTCTTTTTAATATTTAAATGAAACTAATAATAAATAATACAAATATAGAGTAATTGAGGAGAAATACAAGAGTAAGTCCGGGCACTAATGGACTGTTTTTTTGCAGCAGCACTAAGTCTTGCTGTACTCGTGATGTTTTAAATATTGGAATTTATTATTTATGCAAATCCAGTGTAAATCTTCTATTGTGAAACCTTTCTGTTTTATTATTGATATGGATTTAGTCTTAATTATTTGGCAGTCAATTTGAGAACACCCAATGTTTAAGCCATTCCTATAAATATAATATACACCTTTTGTTAAAAAGTTACCAAAGGTTTTCATTTTTCACAAATTAAATTTCAGCGAAATGGGATGGAATCGCTTGACTCCGAAATTAATTATAGCGTAAGAGCTGTTCTATAAAGGAATTTATTTTTTTAAAATTTATCGCAGACTTATTTTAAAAAACCTAACATTATTATAGAGTGCGATATATTCCTAAGCACTATTCATAATTTAATTACTTTTGATGGCATTTTAATTTATTTATATGATAAAAATAAATAGTTCTTTGAACGTGCTTTGAAGCGCATG
>JAQGAM010000208.1:0-15301 GCA_034697665.1 Nanhermannia comitalis
GAATCGCTTTCTTCTTCAGATACTTTTTCTTTTCCACAATAGGAATCATCAGAAACACGACGTTTTCTCTTCTTATTAGCTATGATTTCGTCCTCACTATTACTGTCGAGATCTATAACAGGTTTACTCTCTTTCTTCTCATCTTTTAGAACACTATTCGCTTGTCTCAAAACTTTGTCCACATTTCTTACATTTTTATTGGAAACCACTTTATTGTTAACCTCAATATCACTGTTTTCATTACTAGATTTTGTGGACTCTTTCTTCTTAATGTTGAGTTCTTTGTTGAGCTCATCTTTAACTTTATTTTTGTCTTTTTCATCATCACTGACATCAGAATCAAAAACATCAACAGTTTTATTTCGATCGCTCACTTTCAATGGTTTTATATCATCAGAAATATGATTAGAAGCGATACAATCAGAGTCCAAGTCATCATCACTTTCACCACCAGAAGAATTCTTTTTTAATTTTTTAGGTTTACTATTAGTTTGTTTTTGATTATCACTTTCCTCACTCTTGACATTGTTTTGATCACTATTCCCAACACTACTGTTTCTATTCTTTCTTTTCTTAGCGATATTTAACTTTGGGATACGACACAAGCGCTTAAACTCTAGGTCCTCACTGTCGTCATTTTCTTTAGGGTGAGCTTTAGTTTGAGCTAATTTTCTATAAAATATAACCCCTTTGGAGCGCAAACAATCAAAAACTCTATTTTCTATTTGTTTAATACTATTGGAAACATCTGAAGAGCGATCTAATGCGTCTTCAATCAAGTGTTCGCTCAATTGAATTAAATTGACGCAAGTGTTTAGTTTTAATCGCTTGTCATTTAGTACCCTCTCATATTTGGACAAACGATTAGTAGTTCTGTTGGACTTCGAGTTATCCATAGTGTAGTCCTCGTCGTCATCGGTTGAGTTCGATGGTGGAGAATCTGATAAATCGTCAAATTCAACGTCTGAAGAGTTCGATGACGTCTTATTGCTATTGAAAGCTTCTCGCGTTCGAAAACATCTCTCGTTTTGTTCTTCGTTTTCAGAATCACTTTTATCCAAACCATTAGTATTAGAATTTTGTGCTAAGTTTGAGTCCACAGGCAATTCTTGATCACTGGTTTGCGAGACTTCTTCCTCATAAGTGTCTATATTGTTGTCCACAGAGTTTTCATTTTGACAATTTTGTGTTACACTGTGTTTGAGTTCACACTTTTCTTCTGTTTCAATGGCTTCCGACTGACTCTTATTGTCATCGTTTTGAACATCACTATCACTGCAATCAATGTCTTTATCGTTGACATCATTGTTGGCATTGTTTTGACGTTCATTAACACTATTGTTCTCATAATTAGTTTGATTCATGTGTTGATTGTCTTGATTATGATCACAATCATTGTCTTCATTATCGTCTGTAATGAAGTCAATGTAATCCATATTATTATCGATATTCTCCACAATTTCAATGCTATCGCTTTCGATCTCAATATCTTGTGGTTCAGTATTATTATTATTAAGGATCACATCATTGACATCATTGTTAAGAAGAGAGGTCTTCTCCGTGTTGTGAACCGTTTCCTCATTTATTGATTCATTAATTTGTCCAATACTATTGGCATCACTTTCACTGTCATTGTCTTCGTTATGATTAAGCACTTTCTTAATGGGCGACAAATCAGTGGTGAATAAGTCTTCGCTCACTTTTGTTGAGGACACCGAACACTTGTTTCCCATATATTTGATGTGATTTCTATTGATTTTGTTTCGATTTGAATGAAATACTATTTTATCAGACAATTGTTCATCAAATTTGTGAATCCATTGTTTGACTAATGATTTACTGATATTTTTCGCTTTATGTGAATCTATTTTTTGAATTAATTCTTTATAAAGAGCTTTATAATCAGTGTTAATGTCATCCAAACAATTGTCGTACTTTTCAATGGACTCATTCGACGCCATTCTCATTGAGTAAACGCTCGGCTCAAATGCGCTCAAAAATTATTTATTAAATATATTTTAATATTTCTCAGCAAAACCATAACCAATCGTACATTTGAGCGCCAAATATAAGCACACATTCAAAAGTCTAACTATTATTATACTGTACTATTTTAACTCATTTTAGTTTCTATTTATTATTATTAAAATTACATTTTATTCATTTTTAAATATTTAATTAAATCGAAAATTAATTATAATTTTTATGATTTCAAGTTTAAGTCAAAATATTAATTCATAACCGAATGAATGCTTTATAAACATATTGGAAATCATTGACAGCTTATTAACGTTTTTATGAGTAATGCAAATGAATGTATGAATCTATGAATGAATTACTATTTGACGCCTTTTTTATATGTAAATAAAATGATGCAATGCTTTCACTTTTTATTATTATTTGTATTAATTTTAATAATTAGTCATCAAATGAATAAATAAAAATTATATTTTATTTTTAAAAAACACTAAAACACAGTTTTATAGTGTTCTTTAATCACATTTTCTAATAAAAGTTTAGATTTTGTTAAAGTTGTGATACTTTACAAATATTATATAAACTTTTATTATTTAATTATTAATTAATTATAATTTTGTTCTTAATTTAATGAAACAATTCTTTAAAATAATTATTAGAAAAATAAAACTTTTGTTATTTTTGATTATTTGTTAGTTCTTTTGGTTCTTTTGGGTTCAAATTTATTATAAAAATGTGATAAAAAACTATAGTTTTTGTTGAGTTGAGTCAGTCTTTAAAATATATTTAATTATTAAAGTTTATAACATTTTAAATAATCGTTAAATTGATGACAGATTTATTCATAAATCAATTTAATGCTAATATATTTTGATTAATTTCCACATATTTTATGCTTTTTTGCGAACATTTATTATTTGTCTCAAAATTAATAAATCATTTGTTGATTTGATTGAAATGAAAGCCATTTTATAATCAATTATTTGAATGCAATCAGAGCTTAAACATTAAAATTTGATTAAAATTCAAGTTTTTATATCTAAATATGAAAATCAATGTATGGAATGAGAGCTAACTCGTAAGCGTTGGTCTCTTTTGCATTACAGGTATTAAAAAGCAATTATTTATAAAATTGTTGAAAAGTGAGTGTAAGAACAGAATTTAGAGTAAGCAAAGGGTCAGACAGTCTTCACTACCTTCAAAAATATCTTTAATAAGAAAACATGTTTTGCAATAAACAATTAGATCATCAAAAGGTTAAACGTCTGCCAAATAGAAGTACAAAATCTCTTGTTTTTTAACTCTAAAGGTTTGAAAAATACTAAAATTGAAGGTTTAATGAAAAGCTGTCTCTTTTTAAATGATTGGGTGAGACTTTAATCAAATTTATCAATAGTTCAATAGTTGTAAGTTTGGCTCATTTTTCTCTGGAGTCAAATGTGTAATAATTGAGGTTTATTATGATCAAAGTCTTAAACCACTTCCTTATAACGATTGACATGTGATAAACATTTGAATTTATGTTTAAAAGCGATCCACAAAATGTGAAACTTTGGTAATACTAAAAAAGCTGAGCTTTACTAAAAAGAAATACAAACAATTTGCATAAAACTGTTGAGAACTAAACTTCAATAATACTTATTAGTTATTTATAAAAATTGAAATATATATTAAAGTTTTAATTTATGGCATAAAATAAGTATTTGAAAGGAGTCGTCACAAAGTCTAAAACCTGAATCTCTCGCAGAACTCATCTTACCTGATAAACAAGTCATTTAAGACATATTTTCGTAATCACTCAAAAGTTCATATTCTAAGATTGGAATTTTGCGGTTCAGACCACAAACCTATAATTCCTTCATTGTTAATAATTTTAAAAATCAAAATAAAGCCATTGTTTCGTATGGAAAATAAAGAGTATTATTAATCTTCTTAAAAAAAGATTTATCATTAGTTGACTTGAAAAATAAGTTATTTAAAGATTTATACAATTGTAATGAAAAAATTGAATCTCATTTTTATTATAAAATACATTATCATAAGTGTATATTTTATAAATAGCTTTAGATTAATATTACAAATAAAAGGCACGTAATATAATACTAATTAATGAATCAAAATTAGTACTTAAGTCGTGCTTCACTTGAATGTGAAAAACTTTTAGTATATTAGATATTAAATACATAAAAAAGGTTTTGTTCCTAATTTTTACAGTGAATATATTTATATATAGCAGTTATACTGTATATAGTGTTTAAACATTAGCTCTAATAAATTGGATTAAAATCAAATTAATTCAAACTTATGGCCACAACAATCATAGCTTTATCACAGCAAATATGATAACTTTCTATACATCAGACCAAAAACCGAATAAAAACTAAATAATTCATAATTATTTGATATCATTAACAGTTTTCTGGAGTTAGCGTTTGTGCCAATGTTATCTTTAAAAAGCGGACTTTTAAGACACCAGATATTACTTGAAATATATAAATCAAATAGAAAATTAACATAATATTAATAGAAATATCCATCAGACTATTAGTAAATACAGTCTCGCTTTTCACTACAAAAGCCAACGCCTGGAAACTGCTGATGAAAGTCAAAGACTCCAAACTAAATAATTTTTTTATATAAAAAAAAATATTTTCTATAAATTTTTCATTAGAAGGAATCAATTTATATTAACTCATCCAAAAACCAGGAAATTAGCTTAAAATAAAATAAGAAACATAACTCACAAGAGCTTACGCTAAATAAGTTATAATGAGTCAGTGGTTCTCTCTATTTGTAACTCCAGTTTTTCTCAATAAACTTTTGGCGTATCTCCAGATTAGAGTTGCATTGGAGTCAGTTAATCAATACTATAATCAACACTAATGACTCTATTTTTTGGAATTCAAAATTATTAAAGAAAATCATAACTTTTTAGATAACATTTTGCAATTAATAATTAAAATTTAAAATTAATAAATAATGATTAAAATGGTAAAAGATTCAAGTGGTACATAGTTTGCAATTAGAAGCACCCATTTCTCCATGAATTATCGGTATGATTTGGGGGCTTGTGGTTGGCCGGACCGGGTATTGCTGTGCGCTTTCCAGAGACTGGAATTCCGGATCTGAAATAGATACAATTTTGTTAAAACAAAACAAAGATATTAATAAATAATAAGAATTAATAATTATAAATAAACAACTGATTAATAACTTTAGTTTTATTAATAAAAAGTGATTTGATGGTCACCTAACAGGCTTTGGTCCCGGAATTTTTGACATATTTCTTGGGACATTTGTTTGCTTTGTATTATTATTATTGATAAGTTGGTTAGTCTTATAGCCATTGCTGATGGGATTGCTATTAGTAATGCAAAAGTCAATTCCATTTTCCCTTAAATTTTCTTCACTATTAGTGGCATAATCTCGAACCCGAAAAGTAGATTTTCTACAAAGATTAGTAGTGGTAGCAGTGGAGCCAATTCTATTACACTCTCCCTCAACCGTCACCTACACACCAATGTTAATATTATTAATATATATCACCTCTCATATAGTTTACATTAAATTCTAATTTTATACAATTTATTTAAAATGAGTTACTTTAATAGCTTTAAATATAAACACTTAACAGACACATAAATCTCAATCAATCACTTACTTTCCCGACTAATTGTTGTTGACTTTGTGAGGGTGGGGGAGATGTTATTCTTCCTAAAGTTTGTGTTTGTGTTTGATGACGAAAGGGTTGTCTTATTAGCCCATTCCTGACCACAAGTCCCGAATCGCTCGGCATTTTTGATTGAATAAGAGAAGAGACGTTATTTCTGGCTCCGAAGTGATTAGTTTTTGATGAATTATTAGGAATTCCTCTATTTAAAGGCTGAAGACGTTTAGAAAGATTTGGTTCACTTCTGCCAATTTTTGAGTGACCATAAGTGCTGTGAGCCCTTAAGTTACTGAAATTAGGCATTATTTTAGGTGCAACTGACCCTCTGGTCATCTCGTGCTGAGCAAAGGTCACGTTATGACCAGTTTGAGAAACTAATGGTGTACTCGTATTATGTGCTAAATGTGAAGTACGAAACATATTCTCTTCTAAACACAAATAAAACACAATTTTATTTAATTTAAACTCAAAAATAAGACAAAAATATATTTTAAATACCAGGAGAATAACCATTTTCATAGTAATAGTCGTCGTCATCTTCAGTAGACATTGGATAAGCACTCAAATCATCCATCAATGCATTAGTGAGTGCCGAGTGTCTGACAATTGAATCTCTATTTTTTGTGAGAGTATTAGAGTTTATATTATGATTACTATTACTATTTGGCAAATAAGACAATCGTTTGTCCCTATTATTAACATTTGATAAATTGCTGCGAATGGGCGATCTTTGTCGTGAAGGAGACGAACCATTAGAACAGCTTTGTCTCAGATTTTCTTCTTGTCGTTTCGCTATCTTCTCGACGTCATCGATGTTATTGAGCTGTATATCATCTTCAACACAATCATTCTCAAGAGTAAAAGTTCCGTTCAGTAAAGTCTTATTGGTTTGCACTTCAAAAGTCCTGTTGTGAGTCTCGTAAGTGATGGCTGACTCGGGTGTGCACTCATTCTCATCAACAGGTGAATAGAGTGTCGACAAAACACTTCCATTGAAAATACTTTCTCTCTTATTGTTATTTCTCTTATGTCTGGTGAAAGTCCTGGTGTCGACCGATGAATGAGGAGATAATAGTTTCAATTCATCCAATTTATTAACTAAAGTCATGTGACATCCTTTCGATCTCTCTTTTGTGAACGCATTCTTCAGCCAATCGTTTATATCGTTATTATTATTATCGTTATTATTGTTTTCATTAAGTGTCGAATTATTTATGCAATTATTGTGAGAATCACTTGATGTGAGCCAAGAATCAGTTGAATCCAAATAATTGAAGTCATCAGAAGCGACACAAATCAGACCAAAGGAGTCGGTGCTGTCATTAATGTCAGATTCCATCGAAACTAAATGTTTCACTAATTTAGACATTATTTAAATCATTTTCACTTTCATTTCAATTCATAATTCATTTCTTAATTATATTTTTGTTCAAATAATTAAAATAAAGTTTTAATTCATTTGAATTTAAGACATAATTAAAAATGAGTGGAATTGACATCAATTGCCATATAAGGGGTCATAAACTCGACTTTTGAATAAAACCATTTAATTATATAATATTTATATTAATTATATTAATATATTTCAGACTTAATAGTCTTCCACTTTATTATTATTTAAATTATATAAATATTTATGCGTTTTATTACTTTTATTACTATTTATTTAAAGTAAAGTAAAAAAGTAATCAAAAGTTGTTTTAAGAAAATATATGAATAAATATTAGTATTGAGTAAAGTATGAAAACAAATGAAACAAATGCTAATAATTTGATATTTAATGAAATGTCAGCGCATTTCATAATAATAGTCAAACACTAAAATGCATTCAAATCACTATAATTGCAAATTCATTGCATTTCTTTTACGTTAAATATAAATAAATATAAAATATTCAAAAATAAAGAGCAAATCAAACAATGGCTTAATAGTTATCAATATTTCATATCAACTGATAATTAGCTTTTGTTTTAATCGCTTTTCAATTATTTGTATCGAAAGTAAAATCTCAACAAATATAAGAAATAATAAATCGATAATTAATTACCAATTATTTGATGAAAACAATGATATATTGAAACATAAAAAGGCGTGAAATTTGTTTATAAATTGAGAAAATATTAATATATTTAACGATAATCTGAGAGCAAATGAAAAGCAGATCCAAAACAGACTGACATGAAGTATGGCTCAAAACACACAAAACAGTAAATAATGGTCTCAATGGTGACGTCCGGTCTCAACAGTATCTCAATGCAGAGCAAAAATTGAAGGCAACTCTACATTAAAAATAGTTTTACTCATATTTGAGTGCAGTATAACTCTATGCACTGTATTGTATCAGAAAATCACTGAGACTTTTACACTTACACTGCATTTACGCTACTACTCAATTAAAAACTAATACAGTACTGAAGTTCGCATTTGAGAGCATAGCATACCTTTAATATGACTCAAGCTTTTAAGTTTAAATCAAACATTCAATAAACTTGTTATTCAATTATGAATTATAGCAACTTTTTTATATTAAAGACATTCGTGAGAAGTGAATAATATTGTGATCAAATACAAAAGTATTGACTCGAATGACTCGATATTTTAAACTTTTTTTCATAAGTTTTTTTTATAGCATAAGCTGTTTGTACTGTATATACGTTGGTATTATGTGGTCATCCAATTAGATTGAAACCCTACACATACAGAAGTGTATCTGTGAGACCCGGAACGGGTCAACATAACTCTCAGAATTTGTGCAATGCTTTTACAAAATAATTATTTCCCATTTGCTATTCAATGAATTCCAGTTTTTTATTCCTTTATACAAAGCATTAGTGACCTCTCTATGCAAAAGATTAGTTGAATAAAAAGTTGATCTCTTTTTAAAAAGTACAATACATATACTCTCTGTACTGCTCTATACTAGTTTTAGTCGTATTAAATTAATAGATGTATTAATAGATGTATTAATAACTTAGAATAGGAATAGAAGTTGGTTTATATGAGTTTGTTTAACAAAAGCTAATAATAATTAATGTTACAGATGGTTGACATTAAGCCCACTATTATTTGCATCAATGAATACTCAGTAATACATCTCATGTAATGTTAAGACATTTGACACAATTTGTAATTTCTATGCTTTACTTCACTCAAAACTTATGTCTCGACAAAACTTTTACTATACTTTTGTATTAGTTATTAATAAACAATTGAAGACTTACTTTCCTCAAAAACTAAATCCTTTCAAAGTTTAAGAATAGTTTACTTATAATAATATAAATAGTTTATCGAACTTTTGATTTGAAAATCTTTTACACACGACTGACGAACAAAATAAAAGCCATTAAAATATTTTTGAATAATTAATTACTAAAATGCATTCAATTGAATATTTATTAAATAAATATTTATTTCATTTTATAAGTCTATGTCTTATTATTTGGCGATATTTTGAGCTTAATTTCAAGATCTTTGTAATATTTTTTTAAATTATTTTCTTTTTCTTCAAAACTCGTATCTATTTCATTGATCTGACTCTTCATGAGTTCCACGAATTCTGACAATTGTTTGCTTCTTTCGATTCTTTTATCCCTAAAAAAGTTATTTCTATTAATCATTTCATTTGATTCGATGGCAAGAATTTGTTTCATTAGATTATCGACAGAATCCACAGAATCGTTGAGTGCATTCAATTGATTGCAAGACCTGAACGCAGAATCGATTTGTGATTCTTTGAAATCAGTTATTCGTTGCAATGTTTGAGACAATTGATTGATTTCCTGATCGTCTCTCAACTGTTCGAACTGATTAACCATAAAACGAATTTCTCCGTCAATGAAAGGCTTGTGATTGAAGAGTCGCTTATTTATCTCATCGCACACTGTATTCAATGTATTCATCAATTCATTCAAATTAATATAAATTACTTTACATTTTATTATAAGAATAAAAACTTTATATACCTTTGAATACATTCAACACATCGTTATTGTTTGCATTTATTGACATTTTATTAGTTATTAAAACAATAATTAAATTGTATTTGAGTTCAATAACTTCTAAATTTTAATTAATTTTTAATTTAGTTTTTAATTTAAAGTATATTTTGACAAAACTTGAGCTCAATTTTACGCCAAAATCACTAATATTTCAGTTAATTAGTTATTAAAGTAATAATAAGTCATAAATAAGTTGTTAATAATGAATAAGTGTTAAAACAAATCTCGTATTTCTGACATTTAATTAACAAATAAATAGTTTTATAATAAGTTATCACTAAATGAATAACTGATAAAAGTTTTAATAATTTAGTTAAGAATGAGTTTTTGAATTGATTAGAAGTCAAACTACAATAATATCTAAACATATGAGTCAATGACTGGAAGTGACGTTTCAAAGATGGTCTCAAATATTGGATCACATGATATGAAGTAATAGTACAACAGCTTCCGTCTCGACGACGCCTCCATTCATAACACTCTTATTGAGCACTTGTTTAATACATAATATAAATTGGTTTGACATCAGTTTTATGTCATTTTCTAATTTTTTTAACAAATACTTAACTCTCTTTTCAATTATTTATAAAATAAGTCTCTAATTAATAAAGAATACAATTATTTAATAATTAAACGATTCCTACGATTGAAGTGTTTATAAGAATTGACATCAAATCTAAATAAACAAAAAATTATAATTTTTTATTAATCAACAAAAGTTGAGACCCGAGTAATGTCCGATTTCGACACATTTGTCTCTGTGGCCAACGCTGAAGACCCGGCGGCGGAGTTCTTAGCGCGAGAACAAAACGCTTTGGCAGAACTCGAAGATGACTTTGAATTCCCACAAAACAGTACTAAAGACTTGTCTCAAAGTATTGAAGCATTTGTTTTACATTTGTTTTGCATTTGTTTTGCATTTGTTTTTAATTGTTATTTATATTTGTCGTCAAATTAGTTATTAATTTAAATAATTATCTCTTTTTATTAGAATTTAACGGCAATTATGCAAACGGTGACAGCGATGAGGTGTGTATGCAGTCATCCATTGATTTATGCTTTTATGTAATCATTTAATTATTTGTTTTATTATTAATTAATATAAAGTTTTCGCAATTGAATGAAATAAATGGTCCGAACGTAATGTCCAACGGAAACGAAGACCACAACGACAATGACTTGGATGATGTGCTGACGTATAATGCAATCAATTCATCGCAATCGTCTGATAAGTATATTCAAAGAGAAGAACCAGAAAAGATTCGTAAATGGAGAGAAGAACAGACCAGGATTTTAGAGCAAAAAGACGCCGAAGAGGACCGAAAAAAAGAGGAACTCAAGCAAACGGCAAAACACGAACTCGAAGAATGGTATACAAGATATTCAGATCAGTTGGAAAAATCAAAGCTTAATAATAGGTTCGGATAAATGTTTTTTGTTTTCTCTTTTAAATGTTTTATAAGAAGAAACTCATAAATTATATTTATATATAACTTCAAATATTGCACTTTTTTTTCAATACAATCTAATTGTTAACTTATTAACACTCTTAATGCTATTATTTTAATGCAATGCCAAACAGGGAGGCGTCCAAGTAAGGCATACTTACCATCTATTATTACATTTATTCTCTTATCACTTATTATTGTATAGAAATAGTGATTATTTGTTTTTTGTTTTAATATAGAATAACTCAGCGCATGAAATGACTTACTATTCATTTCTATATTACTATTGCTTTTGATAATCGTTTATTTATATGTTTTTAAGTTATCGTATATTTGTTTAAACTATAATTAAATTAAATGAAAATTATTTTTTAGAAATGCAGAGAAAGAATGGGTGGCCGAGAGAGACACAGAAGTGGTGGGTCAGGAATGGGAAAAAATAGCGCGAATGTGTGATTTTAATCCAAAGTCAACGCGTAATACAAAGGATACGTCGAGAATGCGATCTATACTTCTGCAGCTTAAGCAAAATCCTCCGGCGGGTCAGAACAGTAAATCATAAAGTGTTGACTAATAGCTAAATAACAATTACAATAAAAAATCACAAATAGGATAAACAAATCGCAAACGATAATTAAATTACGTCTAATTATACAAATACACTATATATATATATAAATATATAATAATTTCATTTAAATATTGAAATATACAGTAATTATTAATAAGGCAGAAGTGGATTTGTGTGGATTTTATATATAATAGAGAGCACTTTTCGTTTAATGATTGGCGCTTTGCTTTCGATTGTATTATAATAGAGTTTGAGGGCATGTTCTGTCAATACTGAAGGCTTTCCATTCTGTTTAATACTAATTAACTTGAAATTTATGTTTTTATTCACTTATAACTTATGAGTATTAAAGAGTAGTGAAAACGCCATTGACTTGAAAGTGTTGCACAAATCAAATGTTTGAATTGGGATCTATTAAAAGCTAAAATTGAGTGTCGATTGTATTATATAACTTATCAATACTACTCATTTCTTTGTTTGTATAAAATTATTATTATTGCTGTATTTGTTTCTATTTTAGTTCTTAATTCCTTTCCAATTATTCACTATGTTTACAGTTAACTGACTTTTAAGAACAACTATTCATAAACTGTATGCCTTTGAATATTTTGTATCGTTTCATAAATTGATTTACTATTGATTGAAAAGCGCCCCAAAAACTAATTTATGAGCCATTTCTTATTTCTGCCCTTTTTTAATATAATTTTCTATAAATTAGTTTCCCTTAATCGAGTATTTTGTTGATTCACAATTTCACTGATGGAAAGGGAGAATCACTTTTTTCGAAAACTAAATTTCAAAACTATTAATCAATTTTATGAGAACTTAAATTTCTATAATTAGTTTTGATGTTTAATTTTTGAAAAGAATGGCTCTTCGCTTCTCATTAATTTATAAGTACTGTATCGATAAGCATATAATTGTTTTTAAACACTAAGCATTCCTTTGTGCTCTTTATTTAATTGCTACGCATATATCTTATATATATATGTATTCTGTAAGTAAAGTAAGAAAAGTTAGATCATAGACAATAAATTTAAACAATTTTCATTTTTAATTTTAAAATCATTTTTCTCTGATAAGTTATCCATACATTTAGAATGCTATCAGAGGCTTACGTTTGCACTTTAAATATTTGTGCTGTAGTAGAAATATGACACCAAAAGCACTTACGTCTCACTGCGAAATAGTTGACCGGTTTTGCAATAAATTGTTAACATATTATTATTATTATTACTTTTAATATTTCAATTATTTATGCTTTTCATTTGCCATCGAGAACACCAATTATTGCTGATAACAAAAATCATTATTAGGCCAGAAAAGAGTTGTCAACTTATTGAAAAGTTAGTTATGAGGAAGGGCTCAAATGTTCTTCAATATAATTAATGTTAACTCATTGTCTTATTTAGAAAAAAACATTAATTTATATGTTTTTCCTTTATTGAAATGCGTTTCAAATTCTCAAACCTTAAGACACTTCACAAATTCCTATTAATTCATATAATCTGTAATTCAATAAACAATACAAAAAAACATTTCATTGTTAAATCATTAAATTGTAAATACCTATAAATTATAGCGATTGTATTATCAAAATCAGTGAAGGCTTTGTTTAACTTTTTTTTGTATATCTTTGATTTGTTCAAATCCTAAACTTTATTGAAAAAGTTGTCATTTTTTAGATAATAAAAGCGTTAATTTATTTTAACCAAAACTCTGAACTATTTTTTGACTTTATTTCGATTGCAGTTAAAGGTAAAGGTTATCATTTTCTATGAGATATTTCTCACTTAAGACATCATACGATATGTTATTAATGAAAATGAGGTGAAAATAATTAAACGAATACAAATATTTTATTAATTATAATATACTATATTTGAAAATTTACAACATATACAGCATTAGACCAAAGAAGAGCTGACAATAAGATATTTACCTAAAGTTGAAGTAATATATTGATTAAGCCGTTTCCCAACTAAATAATCATTATTATAAAGTAAATACAATTACTATAACTCTTATTGAAAGCCAAAATACAAAACTGAATGAAACAAATAATGCTAATAAATCCTTGAATGACAAGACATTAGATGCGAACTCGTGTTTCTAATTACAGTAAACCTAAACATGCATTGGTTTCACATTACTTTCGCTATCAATAGACTAAAATACTTCATTTCAACAAAGCTTTCTATTATTGCTCTAAACGTTACGAAAGGGAGTGTTTTCCTAAAACACTGTTCAACCGAATCGACAAAATGAATTTGATTATTAATGAAATTTAGTTAGAAATAGGCAAAAAAAAGTTAGCATTATTGAAATGAAGTATTAAAGTCTAATAAATTCATGTTAAACATGATGCGAAACGACTTAAAACCTAAATAAAGGTTTCATATCAAGAAATTCGTAAATATATTTTAAACAGTCAGTAATAGTAATAATTACCGTCACATTATATGAGTTAAAACTTTTATAAATGGCTATAACAACAGTTCAAAATTTGTTTCGAAGAATTTTCATTACTGTCCAAACTTACAATACAGTACAGATATTATTACATTTTAAAAATTTTAGTCTAAAATTCCTAAAAATAGGCTGAAAACAAATGCTCATGTTTTTGACCGACGAAAAAAACAGAAGCGGATGTGTGTGAGAACCGATCAAACAAAGCAAAGGCATTCATTACAAATTGATATTGGATTTTAAAAAAAATTGTATGTCTGCTGTTCATTACATATACACTGTATATAAATAATCTCAAATTGAAAAAACAGATGGTATTTCTTAATGGTTAGGTATTAATTGTCGTGAAAATTACATTCGCGCAGAGATGTTGTCGTTTAAGCTTCATTTCACTTAATCAATATACAAATTTACATTATGTACAGAATTACATCAATAGATACACCTTTTGTTTTGTTTGATATTTTGATAAACAAGTTGTACAAAATGATAAATAAAAAGTTCTTTTTGGAAATATGCCGTCGATTTATGTATTGCCTTATGTCTTATGTATTCATTAGTGACTTTGCCGAAAAAAATTACAATATGTTTACAGAGTCTATGATTATATATGTTTACATTTTTGCAGTTTAGACATCAATTTTAAGTAATGTTTCAATGATGTGGTTCTATAATAGTTTATAATTAATGGCTTTGTGTAAATGCATTCAATATTTGTTTAAACAGTTCACACACACAGTTTGTTTAGTTTTTTAAATACAAACAATAATTTAGACCTAAATATATGACATTGAAATTTCATGATTATTCAAACTATTAATTAATTAATACTCTTAATAGATGTTTTACAACATTGTTTTCAAAGCAATTCAAGCGAAGGAAACAACGCTTTCAGTTCTGTTTTTAGTGTAAATTCAGTGATAAAGTAAACAAAGAGAGGAAACAGAGAGGTGTTAGTGAGAGATATGATAGAGCACTAAGTTTACAGCAATGGATTATTCGGAACAACAAAAATTATTACAATTGTTTGGACTCATTTACAATTGTCATCAACACCATTAAGAATAATAACAAAAATTTGTTTCAGTTTCTGATTTTAGAATAAGTCGATCATCACTCGTATGGAATCCAATAAAATATTGAATAATATAATATTATAGACCTTATA
>JAQGAM010000209.1:0-15280 GCA_034697665.1 Nanhermannia comitalis
GCTCTTTCCAATATAGCCCTCAGCACAGGCACAAAGAGGATTTCCATTAGAGTCCAATTGACATTTCGCGTGTTCGCCACAAAACAATTGATCGCAAGGATCTGATTGTAATTTTTTAATATTAATATAGTATTACTGCAAATCTTTTACTGCAATTGACTCACGTTTACAGTTTTCGCCGAAATAAGGCGCCGGACAGACACATTTGCCATTTTTGCAAACTGCATTACCAGCACATCCAGTATTAATATCACAGACTTGTTCAGTAATGCAACGCGAGAAGGGGTCTCCATTACTACCAGGCGGACATCTGCAGCTGAAGCTTCCTATTGTGTTAGTACAGACCGCAGAATAACCACATTTGCCGTTCGGTCCAAACACTTGTGAACATTCATTAATATCAGTACATTTGTCTCTTGCATTTCCAGTGAAGCCTATGGGACACGAACACTGATAGTTTCCTAAAGTGTTAGCGCACAACGCATTTTCGCCGCACTGGCCATAGGGTCCAAAACGTCGGTCACATTCATTAATATCCTCGCAATAACGGAATGGGTCACCAGTAAATCCTGGCTGGCAGTGGCAGTGATGACTGCCGAGGACATTAGTACAGACGGCTCCCTGACCACAAAGACCTGATGGGCCGTGACTAGAATCACATTCGTTTATGTCTGCAATTATATAAACAATTACTTCATATTTATTTAAACTAATGATAAGAGCTAATGAGTGATGGCGTGAGTTACTGACCCACACAACCCGCTGCTATGTTGTTGGGATCAAAAGTGAATCCCTGGTCACAAATACAAGCCGCTTCATTTCCGTTCACTTGACATGTGGCATGTTTTCCACAATTGACACCATCGCAGGGGGCTATCAATGAATTGCAAACAAATTGTTATCAATTATATTAAATTAAATTATTAGAATTGACTCACATTTACAACCGATCGTTGCGTTTCCAACAAAGCCATCCTTACAAAGGCATTTATATCCACCGTCAGTATTGATACACTTGGAATTGGCCCCACACGGGAATCGACCGAACAGGCATTCGTTGGCGTCTCTGCATCTGCTTTTAGGCGATTGTTCTATCTTTTCATAGCCTGACTTACAGTCGCACTGATAGCCACCGTTGGAATTAACACATTTGGCATTAACTCCACATATATTTCTGTTCTTACACTCGTCAACATCTAAATAATAAAAAGCACAAAAAATGCTTTAAAAGTGCATTCTATTAAATACGAGAACGCAATACCGATGCAATTGATTCCACTGGTTTGATATCCTGGTCGGCACCTGCAGGCGCCGTCAACACAGCCTGCGTTGTCAGTGCAGTCGTAGTCGAACTTACACGAGACGTCGACTGCTGCTCTATCGCAGCCCAACTCAGGAGTGCCGCGCGGAAGGTACTTATCAGGACACTCGCATTTGAAAGATCCGGCAATGTTTATACAGTCAGCTCCAGACCCACACGGGTTTTGTAGACATTCGTCAACATCTATCAAATTATTCAATATTTATCAAAAAGATCAACATTTGTTTGATTTGTAATTTAAATACCCGCGCAAACAAGGTCTGGATTGCCAGTGTATCCAATACTACACACGCATTGATATGCGCCGAGAGTGTTATAGCAATCGGAATTGAGGCCACACGCATTTGGTCGAATACACTCGTCTTCATCTTTTATCAAAATAGTAAACAACTTATTAAAAAAAGAGCTAAAGAAATGACACACAAATAAATATAGTTTATGACATACCAATACAGCCCGCGGAGAGGTAAGGATCGCCCACAAATCCAAATTTGCATTGGCACAGATAGCTACCAAGGGTATTATGACATTGCGAATTTGCACCACATGCATGTGGACACTCGTCTACGTCTGGGACATAATTTTGCAGAATTTAAACAAATTTATCTATAAATCGAGTGTTAGTACAAAACTTACCGACACAACTGACTTTAGGGTTACCCGTATAGCCTATAAAACAATTTTTATTAAACGTAAGTCATGTATTCCTGAGTCGTTAGTAGTGATGAACTTTAATTGATGCTCACCTGACGGACACTGACAAAAGTAACCTCCGGGTGTGTTTACACAATTCGATTTAATGCCACAAATAGGCGTCAAACTAGTAGTGCATTCATCGATATCTATACATCCATCTGCAGGCGTTGGGTTCCCTTTATAGCCAGCAGGACATGAACACTCATAGGCACCGGGAATATTAGTACATAATGCACCGGATCCGCAAGGATTGGCTTTGCACTCGTCAACATCTAATTTTTTTGTGTTGGAACAGTTTTTTAATACAAAGTACTCTAACAAATAAGTTATAGTCTGCTAAAGAATAAGCATTGAAGTAAGTGGTCATCAAAACAACAAAAGAACTTAAGAAACTATAAAGTCGTTAAGTAAACATCAAAAAGAAAAATTGAAGTTATGTGCAGCATATGCTTCTTCGTTCAATAGTTGATTCATTTATGTGATACTCTCTCTAAACTCTCTAAACATTTTTTTATAGCAGACATGCATTAAAGAATAAAATAGAGGTTCATGAAAAAAGAGTTATAGAAATGGTTATTACGTAAGTATAGAGCATATCGAGGCTTAAAATTTGGCGAACAATGTTTATTAGTTTTACAACCATTTGAAAGCGTATAAAATAAATGGAAAGTCAGATCATTAAATCAAAGTCAAAACGGAGAAAATGGAGAAACGAATGGGAGATAGCCTTAGAGACTCCTTATGTGAAGCATAACCTTAACATAAAAAATTATATAACCAGTACTCCAGTACTCATTATCGTTCCTAAATTATTATACATATATATTATGAAACTTTCAAAAGTAATTTGTTTTATTGTTAGAAACTGGTGTCCAAAATCTAAATACTAGTAATTAAAGTGTTTTTATTTTTCAATAAATATAACATAAAACAAGTTTATGTATTATTTACTTCAGATAAAGAAAAATAATTAGGAACTGAATCTATAGAATACAAATATTTGGACAAAACATTTAAAACATAATATTAGAACTTTTGATTATTTAGAATTCAAAAATCTAAATTACGGGAACACACCATTGCTATTAGAAATTTTAACAAACGAGTTTATTTTATATGAATTATAAGTATGTAATATAGCGGTCACACCACTTTTGGTTGTGAAAGTTGCTGCTCAACTTAGTATAATTGTATTGATTATATTCGAGAACTGGAATAATTCGAATAAAAAAGTGAAACATGCAATTGAAGCCTAACCTCAAATATAGTGAACATTTTGGGATCATTTTAGAGATCATTCTAGTAATCATTGTTAGTGAGGCACTAATGATAATGTAATAATGTAAATAACACTCACCCCAACATTCCACTGCTGGGTCACCTTCAAAGCCAACTGGACAATGACAAGAATGACTGCCTGGAAGGTTCTCACATATTGCGCCTCTTCCGCAACAATGAGGATTCAGACACTCGTCAATGTCTAAAAACAAGAAATTGTAGCATATAATCGAGTAAAGAATATAATAATATTCTAATACTTAATACATATTCTTATAAATCTGGTTTATATTAAGTTTGTGTACAAAAGTAACAAATAAGGTATCATTAAAATGAAAGTGCTATTGTACCTGTGCATGAAACAGTTGCATTGCCTGTAAACCCAGGCTTACATTTGCAAACGAAATGACCGGGAAGGTTACAACACTCGGCATTATCGGCACATAACGCTGCCAACGATGGGATTTCGCACTCATTGGTGTCTGTTTGTGAGAAAAATTCATGTGATTCGTGTGATTATATCATATTAAAAGAGAATTAGCCATTAAGAGCTTAATCAACTATTTATTGAAATTATATTAAGCATTCTTTCCCAAAAGGAAGTTTAAGGTTACTGTATATGCAATTTGTTTAAGTGATTGTATTCCTCTTCCACTTAATAGTATAATAATATAATAATCTCATAGTAATGACAACAATCTTAAAACAAGTTAAACTTTTACTTTTATTATAAGCCATACTATATCTGTCAATCAAAAACTAATTAAATACTAGTAATCAAAATAATGAGATAATTGTTCTCACCATGACATGAAAAGCCGTCGCCATCATAACCAGGAAAGCAGGAACAGTAATAACTACCCATAGTATTAGTGCAATGAGCGAACACATCACACGGACGGTATTTACATTCATTTTCATCTAAAGTTCGCAGAGAAAAAGAGTTTGCATTAATAATTATACAGTAAAATAAATAATTATGTAAACTTTTGATGAGTTAAACTGTTGCCTAAACTTAAAGTATTATACAGTATGTGTCTCTTTCAAAAGCTTACTTCAAAACAGATAAGTATAAGATTTGAATACCTGGTAAATCGCATCCTTTGCCTCCAAATCCATCATTACAATAACATAAACTGTCTAAACAAA
Source organism: Nanhermannia comitalis (assembly GCA_034697665.1). Lineage (NCBI taxonomy): Eukaryota > Metazoa > Arthropoda > Arachnida > Sarcoptiformes > Nanhermanniidae > Nanhermannia > Nanhermannia comitalis. Next base: position 4,445 of record JAQGAM010000209.1, read on the forward strand.
CGCCATTCACGCATTTTGGCATTTTTGGGTGGCAGTGATCTATGATAATCAATTTCAAATACATAATTCATTTAAAATTCTTTCCGGATTTTGGGTACAAAAAAATCCAAACATACTTCTGTCGGAGCACTTGAGTTCTAATGAGACCTCATCAGAACCCTTAAAACATTGAGGTATTCCATCACATAATTTAGACAATTCGAATAATTGGAGAAAATCGGTGGACTCGTTTACTTGGCACCCGAAATAGCCGTCTTCTAAATTTAGTAAAAATATTTCTCTCTGTACATAAGGACTCGGCCATTTGGGCCTGTATTGTGCGTGGCTTTCAGATGTCAGGCATATGGCTATGAAAAGCCACAGCACCAGCCCTTTTACGGTATCCATTGGAACTGTAAAAAAGATTATATTTTTTAAAACTCAATTTTGATCAAATGTATAGATAGTTCGGTATAAGAAATATTTGAATAAATTATAATCACTTAAATGAGTAAATGAGTTTTTTTACAACCCATACAATGACAAGTGGCTGATACTTGTAACAGGACTTAAGAGAGAGTTTTTACTAAGAATGTATGTATAAATGTATGCATTTTTAAAGTACTCGAGTGCTGTTTCATAATCAATAATTCATCAACTTATAGAGTTTAGTAAAGATATCTTAATTAGTTTTTTCACACAAAAAAAAGCTTTAGTCAAACTTGAGTTAACCCTTCTTTGAAAGTTTAAAATAATAATAAGCAACTTATCTTCAACAGTAAGTAATGTAATATTGATAAATGAGTCTCATTTGTAAGTATTTATTATGCAAATTGACTACTTTTATAAATAGCTTCGCTTTAGGATTTGAGTATTCATTATTTGATTAAATATAATGAGTTTCGTCTTATATATTGATAATTAATCAAACCCTTTAATGAGTTTCTACAAACTAGTATCTAATGACGAAAATGATTTTTTAATAATAGTATTGATGTAATGGGTTTGAATGGAATTGAATCAAAAAATGAGAAAAGATATTAAGAATATTGGCCAAAATGCGGCTCAGAATCTATCAAATGTATGATATAAGCTGAAAATGTTGGTAGAGAGGCACGCAAGTGGACCTTAACCGCCCCATATCACGGAATCAAACCTGTCCGGTCAACGAACTACTGCAGTTAGTCCGAGACAGCAGCTAAAGAGAAACTTCACGGTCCGTCGACCCATCTCTCTATCTCTATCCACTTTCTCATATTTTACGACATATGATAGACTGCTGAGCGGATATGATATGCTGTCACTAACTATATGTCGAAACATTCCAATTAGTGGCCAATCATATCAACTCATTTCTGACTTCAAATTTCAATATTCATCGCTTTAAATAATGATTATGTTTTCATTCAAATAAAGATTCGTTTATTTTTTTTAAGGGAAAACAAGATTTGTTTTGTTTGTCAAAAGTTTTTTCAGGCTTTTGAAGCCTAAACAGTTTTCAAAAAAGGTAAATACTATTAAAGCTATCATTTAAACGATGAAATTATAGTAATTGATGTATTTTTTATAACATTGAATCTCATTGAACACATGTATTAACTTTGATTACATCTATGATAATAATTAAATTACTTAAAAAAATAATTCAGATATTCAATGAATTCTATAAAATTTAAAATACCATAAATTTTTTAAAAGTATAAATAAAAGTATATATTTATTGGTAGTTTAGCTGTAACTACTGCTGAGCTGTAAGGTTCACAATGACAAAGAAAAATATTGTGTAGTCTGAACTTTTCTCAAATGAAACTTTTTTTTAATAAGAATTAATTTTATAATAACATTAACAGAGATGTCTTGTGAAGTCACAGAGAATAAAAGTTTTTATAGATAGGCTTCAGATACTTTATAGCTATGAAAAATGTTGAATGATTCAAATCAAGTTTCATGAATATGGAAATGTTTAATAATATTGTGCTTTAATATGTTTATTCATAGAGTTATTTTCCTAAAAGAATTCGATGTTTGCTTACAATAGGGGAATAGCCCCAGAAATTGATTTAAGAAAGTATTTAACACTTATATAAAATAATTTATGATCATCTTTTTCATGATAAAGTTAAAATGTCATGAAATGTTGTATGATATATACTTGAAGTATTGTTAATCCGAAGATAGTATGAGATAATTCAAGGTTTTCCCATCGCACACATTAATACTCCAGACAAGGTTTTCGATTCTTTAGTTGGAATGAATCCGCCCTTTTTTGCTTTTTAAACTATTCAGATAACTTCAATTTGCATACACAAAAGCACAGTAAATAGGTAAAAATTATTTTAAAATGACAAAACCACACTTTAAATAGAAATTATTTATTACAACTGTATTACACAATGTTTGGTATCAGAAATATTTAACGAAATGTGTGAGCACTCGACTGAAAATTATTAATGAAAGAATTATTTTAAATTTTCGACTATTTAATAACTGAATGGATTTATAAGAAATTTTGTTTTTATTGGAATGAAATATGTGTCGCCTACTACTGACTGCAATAATCCATTTAAGAATCGTTCAAATCAGGTAACCTTAACGAGTGCCTACTATTAATTTGGTGACTGTGATTGGAGTCAAGTGTAGGCGCGAATCAGGTTCTGAAGACTCACAAACAATTATTTAGGACAAGGGCATCATTGGGACAGAAAGGGTATCATAATATCATACAATGAACAGTAAAATAATCAAATATGATTCAACAAATTTGAATAAATTAACAGTAAACCCAATTAGCATTTCCACAATACAGTAGTGCTACTACTGCTGTATTTGACAACTTTTGCTTTCTGTTCAAATTTTAATTGGGATTAAGTTTCGAACATTAATTGGCGAAAATATATCAAAATCGAAAATTATATTTATGGGAATAAATAAAAGAGAAAATTATGTAATGGTTATGTTGTTTTTCACGGTCAATAATCTTTATACTATAGATCTGATTGAAATACCTAACAGTTAGAGATAGGAATACCTACTATTTGCTTCCGGCGATATTTGTAGCACAAAGTGTAGCGACTCAGAACTCATAGTTATACTTAAGGAAAAGTTTTCAATTTTTTATTTATAGAGTCGAATCAGATTTACAGTAATTATTATCTGTATTTATGAAAAATGTTATATTATTGTTCAAAATAATGAATGGGATTCAATTAAATGACAGGATTTCTTGTTTATAGAAATCATGCTTCAAAAGGGAAGTTAATAAAAGTGAGCCTTTATTTAATAATAATTTGCGTTCACAACAAATTGTATGAGAAATTGTATAATTTTTATAGAGAACTCTTAATTAATTAACAGAATCTAATTTTTAATTAACCAAACATTTGAAGTCGTGTACAGTATCTGTAGACTAGAACTTGTTTAAAGTTATAGAAGATAATGGTTTGTATTGACATTGACAAGAAAATAACTTAATAATGCTTAAGAAATGCTTACATATTGTTTGCAAATGGTTTATGAATGTGATGATGAATAGTAATCAATTTGAGTAAGAAATGATTGACAAAGAAATCAGAATAACATATATATGTATTTAAACAATGATTTATAAATAAAAAGTAGGTGAAAGGTATTAGTCTTATTCAGATTCAGTAGCTTTACAGGTATTCTTATAAAGCTTTAAAAAAGCACTTAAATAAATAAAGTATAATATTCGGTTAGTTCACTATTTCAGAGCACATTTAAGACCAATTCACCGGAATTTCTCATAAAACTGAAACGAATTCCTTGAACTTTGAGTGACTGAAATATTTAATAATCAATAAAACAATAACTTTTCAAAACTTATTGACGCGAATCCCATGATTTCAATGTTACTTAAAGTGTCATACCATGGGATCATTCGGTTCAATAGAGTCGGGTGAATGAAATCTTTTATCGTATAAAATTAGTTATTAGTGTTGCATAAATGCTCATATGCTTAACTTTGGTGTTATTTTGAGCTTATCATATGTGCTCATAAACTCAACAATTTTCTCATAAACTTATAAAAATTAAATCTATTTTTTTTTTGGGGAACAACTTATTTAATATGCAACTGATCTTAATTAAGTCACAGTAGTGTTCAAACGAGTTATTTTTAAAACTGAAGTTTTTTTCGGTTCTGTTAATGAATCAGTGGTTTTAGATTTTCAATAAAAAACGAAAGGATATAATTCTTATGAAAACTGTCAGAAATTTTTATTTAAAAAATACATTAATTATCGAAATAAATGATTGAAAAAGACAAAATTTAATTAAAGTAGAAGAAAATTAATCATTAATTATATGTTAGAGTAATATTAACTGTTAATTAATAAAAGTGTTCACGACTCAAATAATAAGTTATATGAAAAGAATCTTTTGGCGTCACAAACATTACTTTCGGTCAAATAAATTTGGTTATAGTATAAAATTTAATGTAATTATAATAAATCATTGCCACGACTTCTCTGACGCCTTATGCAATGCCTTTGGCTATAAGCCTAACATTTTAAAGTTAAGATTTCACAAAAGTTAAACTCTATTAATGGGTCGAAAAACTATTTTTCAGAAATTCAAAGCTAAGAGAATTAAGCCTTAAATATAAGTGTGATATAAGTGGCGATGATTCAAATAAAACAACTGAATAGTCCGCCATTGTCTTATGCAAACAGCATCTGCTTCTTGTCATTGTATTTTAAAAGTATGTTTAATTAGGACTAACGTTGATATTAGGGTTTATCTGACAGAAAATAATAGAAACCCAATAAAGACTTACCCATAATATGAAGATCACATAACTAACATCACTAATCCCCTCAAAAACGGTGGATTATCACAAAAATGTAAAATAATTCAAAATAATAATTGAAAGCACAGACTGTGAATGACTGCGTCACTAAATACTGTATGCATCAAAACTGAAAAAACTCAAAAAGTGTTATGTACTGAGGAAGTTGTCTTTCCACTTTCGAGCTTTGCCGCAAATGTTGTATAAGAATTATTGAGCTTAGAATCGTTCACCTGCGGCTACAACCACGTGATGGCCAACGAGATGTTCGAAGTACTTTCATTGGATCATAAACGCAACCAAGTTTACCATGTATGTACTCCAGTCTAACTTTACTCTATGTATTGAGTAGGTATGCAAGGTGCAACGGCTTCGTAATAAGTGGAGGTGATTCGCCTATCCCCTCAAACCAACCTCAAAAACTTTTAATGCCATTTTACAAGATGAATAAAAAGGGAAAATCTTATTGCATGTGAGTGAGAGACAGAGCTCAAAATAAATAATTTGCTTATCAATGCTTAATGGCTTATAGTTAATGTGATTTTAAACTTGTTATATTTTGATACAAACATCTGAAAATTTGAAAAATTACTGATAAATTATGATGAATTCGATTAATATTGTAGCTTATATTAATCATTAAACTATTGCTTTTAAATTCTTACTTCGCTTTATAAGTCACTATACTATACTTGTATTTGTACAGTAAAGTGCTGTACTATATATTAATTAAGATAAAATGTATTAACTGTTTCAATTGGATTCATAAATACTTATCAATGTCATTGTCGCTGTCACGTCATGACTAATCTTACAATAATCAATGCAATCAATTAGCGAATCAACCTCTTAATGATTATTAAATTATTCTACTATTTCAATACCAGACTCATTAATACTAACTCTATATAAATATACTTCTGGTTTCAATTGATGATATATAACAAATACACGTTTTATAGAGTACTTGCATTACTTTACGGTACATTAATGATAATCTAATGATTAAATTCATAACTGTTGAGAACCTAATTCAATGTTGACATTTGTAAGGCGAATGACATAATATGGAAGCGTAAAACTTCTCAATCGTTAGGAAAACAGTAATATTAGTTACTATTCCGGATTCTTAGGCATAACTCCCACATTATCAAAACCAATAGCTAACCATAAGAATGTTAATGTTTATATAATACTTCAGGCCATCTTATATTCAAAATATTATTAGAGAACTCTTTCCTTCATACAGCTCTATTCTTAACGTCTGCAACCAAACCACCGAATCATTTATCATCCATTTCAGGAATTAATAAAGGGTTAATCAAACAGACAGTTCAAGTTTTGATCATTTAAATAATATTTTATTTCAGTCACTGATCACTAATGTATTCCATTAATAATCAATTGAATGCAGTTATTCTTCACACTAATGAAAAATTGAACTTAAAATGAATAGACATGAGATTAAAAGAATTTAAAACTCATTAATAACTTGAGAAAAGAAATCTTATTAGAAATCAAATGCAGTGATACGAAAGACTCGAGCTTCGCGTCAGCGGGGAGTCAATGAAATTAACTGTTCGTAAGACTGCTTCAGACTTTAATAAATTTTGGTAATTCTGAAATTGGCTTTTGAAGAAATTCATTAACTTCAAAATCAAATTTTCATAACATCATCCAAATGATGAGATTTATTTAATCTGTAACTTTTATATGCTCTTTAAGGGCATAGAAATCTCTTAAGAAGTCAAAGAATTTATAATAAAAAAAATATACTAAATAAATGAAAAATAATTATAATAAACAAACTGGTCATTCAAAGTTTGTTATCTTGATTTCTAATTATTCAAATTGAAATTGAAATGTTGTTTAAACTCTTGAAAATGACTGTCAACTTAATTTGTGAGCAGAATTTAGATTATATCAGATAAACGGGTTCTTTGAATCTATAAATCTCCAGTTATACGAAGATTCAATTTGGGATAAATCAGTTGTAATTCTATTCAATTGTAAATCAGTTTTAAAATATTACCATTTTTGATGAACTTAAAAACTAATTCAACCAATTCTACGAATTTGATCATTTTTGAGCTCAAGCTCAACGATTAGTCTCAAACTTGAATAGTGTTTCACATACAGTCAATCAATTAGATTTTGAAATCAGTTCAATTGTTGCTGACTTACTGTCTGTCTGTGACTAATTTTATTTTTTAACTTCTCATTTATGAGACTTCAACGCTAAACTTCCTGCTGAACAAACCCTAAACTTCTTTTGAAAGAAGCCGATCTCCACCTCTGGTATAAATATTGACTTATTATGAACTATGAAATAAAAGAGAAAAATTTCAAATATTTTCTTCAATACCTTTATTGTAAATTTTATTGAGACGATTGCTCTCAATTATTACTACTAATAATACCTATAAATTTCTGTTAGACTTTGATGCCCTACACTAGTATTAAGTCTTGACATTATGATTAAGCTATTATTAAGTCTTTTCAAATCTGTTTCACTCAAATATAAGTTACTTGTAGTTTGAATTTATAATATTTAAGCTAATCGTCTAACCCGTAAACGTTTCGTTTCAACAAAAGATTAATAAAATTTATAAAAATTGATTGAAGATATGTTTTTCAATTAAAGCATAGCTAAAAAGAGTTTAATTAATGATATAACGAATAAATCTCGTGGACTACAAACTTGTTTTAATCGAAATGACATAAAAAGATTTATGAATTTCTATTTCTTCATTTCAGCGATGGGTGTAATGCTGTAAAAGACTTTAATGCTGTAAATTTACAATATTTTTATATTTTGTGGTTTTCACGGTCTGTGAGTAAAAAATGAGAAAATGAGAAAAACTTGCATTTAATTATTCTTTGCATTCTATAGTCAAGTTAAATATAACTTGATTTGTCGGTTACACTCACCTTCTCTTGTCCTCAATGCTAACGTACACAACATTTTATCTCTAAGTAAAGTTTTTGACACTAAGTTTAATAATTTATTTAAATTGAAGTCATAGGGCTCTACTTAGCAGTAATTCATATTCACCAGCATTTTGTAGAAGCATTAGTTTTATTATTTAATATTATTATTAATTTTATCATTAATTTATTGATCACAAAAGACTGCGATATCGCCTTTTTTTAATTACATGAAAAAATGCATTTGATTAATGAATTATTATTTAATCCAATAAAAAATGTAATTACGAATGTATATCATTGTATAATTGCATGTATACTACAGTATGCCTTTAAAGATATGCAAGAATTTATGTCTTCAAAGACATTGATCTCTGCAGTTATCAATGTTTTAAACTAAATGACTCGTGAAGTTAAGAAAGCAAAACCAAATTTGCTTATTGACTGATTATTATTCTCACATATAATCAATCATAGCAGGGACGAGCTCTTGAATCTCAAATATTTATATAACGGATCTCTTGTTAAGAATTAAGGTGAAAAAGTTTCACAAAATTGCCAATAAAAAAATTAATACTAATTATTATTGTGAACAACAAAATCATATAAACTCTACTGACTATATCATAGATTGAAACTAAATTGTTCAAAGTCAGGTTCTTTGATTAGACATCAATCAAATCAGACACCACTAACTCATTCTTTTATAAATTGGTTTAAAATCATAATTTATCTTAAAAATATATTTTTTGATAATGTATTCTTCTGTATATTTATAACACTTGTTGTTCTGAATATAATTATTTCAAATGTTATTTAAATTATGAAATGATGGTAATCACTCATATTTACTTCAATGCTAGACTTGAATGACTGATTTAATTATTATCCCGATTGTAATGAATTTTTCAATTATTTCAAAGCATAATATTAATTCTTGTATTCATTAAGTTTAGCTTTTGATAATAGTATTCCTAAAGAATTCCTTTGAAGACTTATTTTTAACAAATAGAACAATAGAATGTACACTCTGTATAACTCTATGTAATCTGTGTATAACTTATAAGTTTCTTATTGTTATTAATGTTAGCTTTTGTTTTGAAAGTTCATGTATTGAACTTGTCATTGAATTTTTCAAACTTATAACACAAAATATTAATAAAAAGTAATAATTCATAAATAGAGTTAATCAAAATATTGTTTATGTTTAATAAGACTCAGTTTTATCACAAAATATTTCTATTTTTATAATATTTTTTTAATAGATAAGAGTCTAGAAAACGGAAAACTGGGAAAAACCAAATAAATCACTTTTGTTCAATATATAAAATCTATTTTAAATAAAGTTAATATTAGTCTAAATCGAAAAATTATGAAATATAAGTAATAATAACTATAATTAAGTTTTGGTTTGATTTTATGAAGAATTCAAATTCACTTTTTATACTCAATCATTAGGTCAAAGATTAAAATAAGTCTTCAAAGAAGTTCACTCGTGTTTTTTGATGTTTTGGCTCCTCTTTTGGTTGATTTCATGTAATATTATTTGATTGAATTATTCAAAACCCCTGAAAAGCCGAAAGGCATTGAGGATTGGAATTAATAGAGACCTAATTAGAACCCATATTAGATCGGACCGGTTTTGAATGCAATAACAAATTGGAAACCTCCCTATTTTTGGGAATAACTAAGCTATAATCTGGGAATACCTGTGACTTGTTTAAAATCTGGTCGAAAATTAATTCTCAAGTTTCGCTTTCATCTTTCCATAATTTAAACACTTGTAAAATTTAATAATTTATTACCATAATTAAATACAACATAACTATTATCTCACTTTTAAACGCTTCTCAAACATTAAATATAAACACAGATTCTAGTAATAAATGCAATGCTAATTCCAGAAACCATTATAATGAGCCTTACAGTTAACATTGAAGGTCTTTCTTGAAAGCTTTAATTCCTTTTCACTATTGAGTAATAATATTAATCATCCCAAACATCCCAAACAAAATCCTTCTCTATTTTTGAAATTCTTTCTCTAATTAGTACAAAACTTCAATCTTGAGTGGGATTATTTGAGAATATGATTCCATTTTCGGTTTGGAGATATGACTTATTTCAAAAGTGTATGTTTGATGGTATCAAAAGTTTTATTCGCTTTTAATACAATATAATAAAAGATTATTAGAAATTGACTGTTTTATTATATGCTTATAGAGTATTAACTGATTTGGAGGTCTTTGGCTGTCTTTTGTGTAATACAGTGTAATACTGATCAAACATGAAATTGCAATAAGTTGATTGATTGCAACAGATTTGAACAGTACTGCACTGTAAAGTACTCACAATTGTATTCATTTCCTTAAAAATGTATATTAAATAAATAAATAAACACTATTTGATTGAAGAGTTATTTAAAATGTTAAATAATAACTGTTCGGAACGTAATATCGATTAAAATAAAATATTACACTTTAATGCTATATAAATCTTGAGTGTTATTAAACTAAAATTATTTAAACTATTCATCATATTATTATTTTTTTAATGAATTTGAGGGTAATCTCAAACATTAAATTTTTTCGATGAACTTTTAGATGAGATCAAGTCATTCACTTTAAAGGCTTAATACTGTGCTAATGTCAGGAATTTAGTCAAAATCAAATCTAATAATTTTGTGCAATAAGGAGTTTCAGGATATGCTAATAATTAATGGAAAATTTGTTTTTGTGCAAACATTATAGCAATAAAGTTAAACAAAAATCTTTTGAAAACCAATGCTAACCAATTAGGAGTATTGAGTAGAATGTTGTCGTGTCGTTAAAATGATGAAAAATGTATTGAATAAGACAATAATAAATAATTTCTTAGCTTTAATTGGCATCTAAATAAAAGTAATGATTTGTATCACTTTTAAACAGTTATAAATTGATTAGTAAATTACAAAACAACTGAATACTTATATAAATATATTTGACTATACAAAAACTCAACTTATATTACAAAAAAATTACAAATTTCATATGAAATAATTGTTTAAGTTTGATGAGAAAGACTATAGTAATAACTCAAATACCATTTTTCACATTATTGGCGAAAACAGGATAAGCGAGAGTTGT
>JAQGAM010000210.1:0-15271 GCA_034697665.1 Nanhermannia comitalis
GATGGCTTGTATTGCGAACCGTTGGAACAGTCCGTGAGCACCGGTCGGCAGTGTTATGCCCTGCGATATCATCATTGATCCGGTTGTGATCGCGTACTGTTTCCATAACTCAAAACTATCGGTTTCCATTGGCTGTGACTGACCGTGAAATGTGGCGGTTATTGATTCTCTTGTGCACAGCTCTACCGCTACGTTGAATAGATCCAGATTCGGAAGTTGTCCGTTCAGACCTTCGATCTTAATGTCGATTCGCGATGAGATCTCTGAGTGTATTTCAAGATTAATGGCCGCCTGAATAGGACCCGAACGTGACTCTAATATTCCGTGATCTAAAACTGGACTTTTCTCGATGTGATGGTAAGCGTTGAGCCACGACTGCATTCCTACTAATTCGTGGTCACTTATCAAGAATATAATGTCTTTCGCCCAATAAGTTCGACCTTTAATTCAATTAAAGTTAATTAAATTACTGGTAATAGTCTTATGCAAAAGCACTGCAAACTATTTAGAGATTGGCCTTAAATTAGACTTTAAGACAACTTTTAAGCAGTTCTTTATTTTACGTTGGAATTAAAGTTAATTACTTGAAAAATATTTAGCGGTTGCGATCATTAATGCAATTCCTGGTAAAGTAGATCCGTGTGGACTCAGTTTTGTACGATATGGAGACGAGAGCACCAGTGCTTCAGTGCTCGCACTTCGAGGGCTTCTTAAGATGGCGTAAATGTTTTTACCGCTATATCTCTGTTATAATTGATTTTAATATTAATTTTTGGCTTTCATTTAATTATTAATTAACTCATAAATAAATACCGGTTTTGAACCAAACGGATAGTTAAGAGTGAAGTTATGTGTATAGACTTCGAGACCTATTTGTCTGAATTGACTAATAATCCATTCGTAAGGGATTTGGTTTTCGATGTAATTATCGGACACTTTATTAAGCGATTGAAGCGAATCATTGGCCACATTTGAGAGAGTGAACTCTCGATCTACAAGACCAGGAAGTAATGCATTGTCACTGAAGTAAGTTCTGTCTGATTCTAATAATAAGAGCACAGAAACTGTTAAACCCAATAAATACGACACCAGTGATAGCTTTCCGTAGTGTTTCGTCAATGTTTTCGTCAAAACACTCTTTTCCGAACTGTCGGACGTCAACAAACCCATTCTTTTCTGGTTATCAGTATATCTGCTCTTTATTTCAATTCTTGTATTTATTTATTTAATCGTCAACTAATTCATTGAATGCCGGTTTCAATAAATAAATGCTTTTTTATTCAAATAGATGTCATTACTTATTATACTTTATATGCACAGAAGTCAAGCCTTTGCTTTGAAAATTATTTGTGAGAATTCGTAATTCAATTAATCTCTTGTTCAAAGTTTTGCATTTAATTTATGGTTAAAATCAATTTTTTAAACATTTAATTGTTCGGAGAAATAAAACAAATGCATAAACTTTTTAAGTAAAGTAAATTTTAGTCATTTAAGTATTGAAATTATATTACGATTTCTTAAGGCCTGTATAGAAATAGAGTGAAACTAACGCTGAGTTAGTGTTGAAATATTAGACGTAGTGTTCAATTGATATTTAATATTTGTTGAAACTTTCAGTTAAAAGTAAGTTTAAAAACTGTATGAGAATCGAGTTTAAGCCCAACATAAAAAGTTTCTCATTTAAACATTACTTTAACCTAAAAGTAAGTCAATAGTAAGTCAATGAAACATAATATAAAATGTAGTGTTAAATAGTGTTAAAAAAGGAGTTTAAGTAATACTGTATTAAAAAGTATTTTTTTAATATTGAATTTATGAGAACTGAGAACACCGTTTATTATGGCCTTATTGTATGCAATGTATGTCTGATTCATTCATGCAATTTATGTCTTCATTTGTGGCCTTTATTTCGTTTATTTCTATTATAATTTCAGACATTTATATATTTTATTTATTACTAACTATTAATCATAAATACTATTATTTTCTATTATTTTAAATATGAATTCAATGCTATACTAATTGTGATTTAATAATAATTAAGTGATAATTAAACTCAACTTAAAATAATAATAAACTGAATGAGAAATGTCTCAAAAATCTCAATAAAATATTTTATTAATGTATTTGTTTTTATATAATAACAAAAAATAGTGAAAAAGGATTGAAATGTCAACAAATCAGAGAAATCATGAAAAGGCTGTCAATAATAATAACTTAATAGAAATCAAAAGCAAGGCATCCATTTTTGCTATTCTAGAATTTCTAAAATAATTAATTTCTGAATTTTTTCAAAAATATTTTATGATTAAATTTTGGAAACAAACAAAATGAATCTCAATTTAACGGTGAATTCGTCTAATTATCATATTTATTATTAGCATAACTCTATTGCTGACTATTTTGAACCCATAGTCGGTTTTTAGCAAACCTGTGCGCCGACCAGTTTCTAAAGTCGCTAAAGTTTGTCAAACTTTATAAAAGTTTTCACTTATGAATTATATATATTTCTTGCTTTTGTATTACTTATATTTTACACAAAACAGCGCTTTTATCAAACAAATTGCTAAAAAAAGTTAACATTTATTTCAATTGACTCCAACACTTAGGTGTGTCTTCACATACAGATTACACAAAACTGATCACCAAGTAATGCACGTTTGGGTCGCATTTCAAAGAGTGATACCATTGCCGGTGAAATAGTTCTCTGACAGGCCATAGATGTCATTCAGATGTGACTTAACTTTTGGCTATAATTTTCACTTCTATTGAACCACAAATCGAAGCATAAGATCACTCTTTTATTGTAATTTCTAGTGTTATGTATTGAACTTATTTATATTGAGACAATATGTGACTTAATCTTATTATTTATTTATTAATTTCTTCAATAAATCAAAATCATAATCAAAATTGTTGAGTAAGTTATTCTTTGATTTGATTGTCTTACTATTGATTTATCATAAATACAATTGATTTGTGTGTAGCATAACATTGCACTGCTATGTCTCTGTCTATGACTCATAATTTGGCTTTGCTTTGGCAGAGCTTAAGGTCTCACAACTTATTACAGTCTTTAATTGAAATCTGAGTTAAATAACTTGGGAGTTAAAAAGTTGGGATCAGTTCTAAAAAAATCTTTTGACACATTTATATGCATAGAAATGTTTTGATTCATATCTCAATCAATTTGTTGATAATTTAAGCCTTTTTATGCCATAACCGATATTTTGCTAGTGTTGGTCACAAACCATTTTAACTTTATGTCCAGTGCAAAGCTAAAGCCCTTAGACATAGGGTGAGACCCAAAAAAAGTATAGGAACCGTTTCAAGGTTTTAAAGTTAACCCACATTTTAAGGTCCGACAGATCTTAAGCCTTATAATAGACGGCAATTGATTGAACTTTTTTAAATGTAAACCAATTTGTGTCTCGATTTGCAGAAATATTTTTTAGCCAAAGTTTGCAAACGAGTTAATAAACATTTGCCATATGTTGCAAAGTATTAATAGATTCGTTCATTTGAAATAATATTGGTTTCAAACAAATTAAAATTAATTGTAAAAACTTTTATATATTTACACAAACTTAATATTAGTAAAGCGTCAACTCTTTTAACAAATAATTTAAATTTTCTCATTCATGACCAAAAATGCATTTTTCAAAATAGTTTTGTTTAGTTTATAAAAATGATTGTCTCTTATGTGATGTGTTTTTAATGCCTGTATTTGTCACTAAAATAAATTAATCACTGAATACTTGAAAACGTTGATTAAATGAATCAAATAACATGAGAAAAGTCAATATAAGTTATTACACTGTTTATTATATATTTTTAGAAATCAAACTCCTTATGCCGTTATATTCTATGAATGACTATAAAATTTGTTTATTTAGATAGTAATGTACTGTAAATAAAGTAGAGTCCAAACAAAGATTTGTGCAAAAATCAGTCGTAAATGCAGTGATGCGTACGGATTGATCGAAAGAATCGAGACATCAATAAGATATGAAATTAAATTATTTGATTAGTCACAGAAAAAGTAATGCAAACAATTCCTGAATACCTTATTAGGATTGATCACTACTTCTTAACTGATCCGAAATAGACATGTATTGAGCTTTTCAAAAGATGCAGAGATAAGTTCAGCAAAAGCATAGAATTCATTGATTATTACATTAATCTTTATATAACTTTAAACTTGAATTAATAGTTTACTGAATAATTGTTATCAATAGTAAAACAAACTGACTCTTAAAGATGCGATGTTTGCTTTCTTATCAATTTGAATAAAATAAATACTTATTTGACAGATCAGTTAATTTAAAGCCATATCATATAAATACTAAAAGTCGCGTTTATTTTCCGGAATCAAATCCTCAGTTTATATTCAGATTGTGCTGTTTCTTATTATATGTCATTACCAGAGCCATGTCATGAACATTACTTGTGATAATGATTTTAAAAAAACTGCAGTTATTTTAATGAACGTTTATTTTAAGAAATCATTGATTCGCACGTTTGTGCTTAAGTCTGTATTTGCAATGCATTAATTTTTAGCAACCATTTATTTCAATCTTTAACAATGCTTTGTTAAAGTAAACGCTACTTTATTACTATAAATAGGGATTTCAAATCTACATTTTGATTCATTTCGTTCAATAGTTTGTTTCAAAATTAGATTTCTTGTATTGAGGCTTAAGTTGAAGTCCGGTTATTATTAGAGATGATGTCTGAAGACATTCCCTCTTGAATTTTGGTTTATATTTAATAAAATCTATTTTGACTGTTGGTTTTGACTGAGAGTGTAAATTTTGCTAAAAGAATTGTAAGTTGTGATTATGAAATAATTAAATAAGGTATCATATCATGTCACACAAAAATTCTCAAATTCAATATTATTCTATTTTTAGTGATATATTTGCCTATAAACTTGTGAAATTCGCAAATTGTAGATGATTTTTAGTTCTATCACCAAAAATGGAATTTACTGTGGTATAAGCTTGATATATTTGAGCCCATTTGTGATTATATGAATCACTACATAAAACACTAGTATTTTGACTTCAAACTAAAAACTAGGATATAGTCTGGCTCTAAAGTTCCAATAAAGTTCATAACTAAGAAGAGGAGGAAATACAGTTCAGGATAATTGTTTGACTCAAAATTGAGTATTTATTAATTCTTATTTATTGTCATATTTTGACAAATAAAATAAATTAAGAATTAGCTGAATAGTTAAATCAAATTCTAAGAGTTGATAATTTAATTTTTTTAAAACTATTATAAATCCAAGTTTTCTTCAAAACAAACCATTAATATAGTGAACGGTTTTGCACCAAAACCCAACCCATCCCAAGTTATAGGACTAATAGTTGCTCTGCATTTAAAGTGCTTAATCATGTTGTGTTACTTCAATTACTAGTACTTCAGCCATACCTCACAGCAAAAGCCAATTCGATATCATGTGGAAGTTTAATACATGAAGTTATACAGAACAGTGACTTACAGTATGTGTTCAATAAATAAACACTGAGTTCTCTTACAGAGAAGAGATAGCCCACAGATATTTCTAATCCCTATTCAAGTAAAAGAAATAATTTTCTATTTTCAATAGTTTGCGCCGACAGTACTTGGATTCTATTGCGATTGTGGTAGACTTTGATCTGTCAGAAAACATAAAACTAACGTATTTATTAGGTTTTATTCAAAACTGACGAAAATACTATTGGAATGCAAAAGGAGTGTGAATGAGCTTATCATTTAAGTCAATCTCTTCAGAAATGTGTCAACAATCAAATTCTCAGTGTTAGTGGTTTTCGGTTCGGTTTAAATATTTTTTCTCATATTTATTTGAATTGCAGCCAAAATTAAGCCAAATCAGTCCAAAAGTCGATATAATTGAAAATTAATTGATATAATTCAAAAATGTTATAATAAAAACATTTTAGTTGTAATTTTGAAAGTATTTGTGAATCTATGAATATAACTGAAACCATATTTTTATAAACTAAACATTTGAATTGAATTAATGTAAACTTTGCACCAAAAACTATATATACGGTAAGTGATAAAGCGAATAGTTTTACATTTGTATGTATAGCACTGTAACAGTGATCAACACAGGCGAGCCTGAGCCAGATTCAACACCCACTTGAGTTGAACTTTAAATTGAGTCTAATTCTTAATCCTATTTCCATTAATTCTTATTGAAATATTTTTAGGAATAAATTAATTATGAAATGAGTTTTCTTTCAAATGTGAGTTTTTTATTTCAATCTCAACTTTAAGATACAATATGTGAGCATTTTGTTTGAGTCTATTTCTCGCTAATAAGTTGTGTTAGATTAGTATAACTTAGAGCTCTGTCTCAGTCTCAGAACTACTTGAGGAAAAGTTTTTTGAGATGAGCCTTGAGCTCATGTTCCTTACTATATGGCAAACTTTTATTCGCTGTATAGAATTTTTCTTTTCCATAATCTCTGTTGAGACTCAGACCACTCTATTTTAAGTGAATTCTTTTACTTTCAAAACTATTTTAAAATATTTAACATTTAAAATACTTTTTAACATTAGATTTTTTGTAATGTTTCACTGCAATGACACTTATTTTTATTAATGGGTACAAAATTGTGAATTACAGTACTGAGAAGCATATTATTAATATTATATGCAATCAATTTTATGTTACCTGAAATATGAGATCATTATTTACCAATATTTAAATAAATATGTAGTCTCATAGAAATCAAACACTTTAAATAAAATTCTATGAATTCTTAATAATAAGTAATACTAATTAGCAAAGAAGACAGTAATGATTTCAAGTAATACTCAAATATTTTTTTATACTTTCAAAAAAAAAACTTTGCAAAAATGACAGAGAGATTGAATACTTTATTTGCCATTAAAACTTCTCATAACAAGTTTCCCTTTAAAGATAACTTTAAGGTTACGCCTAGTGTTGAATTTTTGAGTTTTGTTACAATAAATTCTACTTCTGTTCTGTTTTTACATTTCAAATAACTGTTTTATACTTTAATAAATAGGTTAAAAATATTTTATTATATACTTTTATTGCAGTTTCATTAAGTTCTTGCATCAAAATATTCTATTATCTAAAGCTTAGAATAATAATGTAAAGTACCGGTAGATAATAACATGTTAGCCAACACTGCCTTAAGGGTTCAATTATTGATTTTAAGTCTATTGAAGAATTGGAAGATTGAATGATATGAAGTGTTACGATAGTCTATTTTCTAAAGACGAACTTAGACTTCGTATTATAAAATTTCTTTATATAAAAATATGCATTTTTCAGCTTTTACTGACAGACTATACTGTATTTAATGAGTTATTTAAAAATGTGTTTTAGGAAATCAAAGAATTGAATCCGTATTTACTTCTTTCTAATAAAACTTCATAACAAATCACAAAATTTTTGTAAGTTTTTGGTTATCTGTAAGTTAGAGACACAAACTCTTACAGCTCTTGCGATGAAGTATTTGCAACACTAGTACTACTTTAACAGTGTGTTTGAGTCCACAACACTTGTGAAGTGCATTCCCTTTCCCTCCCTTTCCTTCACATTGATATAGCATTCAATTCTCATAACATTGGTATTGCTTTGAAAAAGTCCATAGACTGTAAGGACTGATAGAGTCAATAGTGAGCACTTGCGCTGCATTGCACTCAAGATGTCTTCTGCCCTGATATCTATCATTTTCATCGATGTATTTGAGCATCAATTTGAAAAGTGATTATCTTTTTACTAATGCATCGCTTCCACAATCGGTCCTGAGTCGGCTCTGCTTTCGCTTATTGTAATAAATCTATTAATCAATTGTATTATTGTATAACTCGAGTCAATGTCTGACAACTGATTACTGTTTTTGTATTATTTTGTATAATAGGTTAACATTTGATAGAAAACCGAAATTTGTCTTATCATAAGATGTCATCCCATCATAATCATAACCATATTTATCATATAAATAGTCTTCCATTGCATTCTATTAGAAGAGAAATTGGTTTAAATGTTGTCAAACCTATGAATTGGTTCACTATTTACAAGATATGTCTCATAATATACACTATAGTTCTGGTCAATTGTATTCAATCTATTCAGTCATTACAAATTCCTGATCAACAGGCAGTTATCGGTGAGTTCACACACTAGTAGTAGTGTTTAGTTTTCTATACTTTATCTTTTATTTTTTTGTAAACCATTCTTTTGTCTTGAAATTACAAAAAAATACTAAAATACATGTAACTTGAGATTTGTGCTTAGGTTTTGATTTATTGCCAATTCAGGCAATTCCGTAATCGAAATACAAAAATTTGATTCAATCAGTTGTTGAGTCAGTTGTTTTTTTAGACAAACTAATTAGCCATAAGTCCGATATTCGACAGTAGGGCTGTTTAGTAGGCAATTATCATGAGTTGATTGGCCTCTTCTGTCTCAAAGCCATTTCCTCATCACTTACTAAGTTATAAAAAAGTGGAGTCTATTTTCGTTTATTGTAAGCCAAAAAACTGTACCGAAAAAGTTTTTTTAAATTAAAAGCTGAATTCATAGATTATATATAGAATTATAGATTAAATTTAAACAGAAAACTAAAACTCTAAACATTGACTTTACATTACTTTCTCAGTTTAATAATTGAATTGACTTTTACATTAAGATAACACCACTTTTATAAAGGAAGACAAATGCGATTATTTGTTAGTTTAATAAATGAAATTATGCTAATTATAGGTAAACTATTTCACTATAAAATTCAAGTCTCATCACTACATGACATAAAACACATTAACGTTAGTAAAGCGGGTGACCAACAGATACTCCACGACTGGTTATATTTTAAAAGAGATTCACATGAATTGATTGGAATTCCATTTGAGAAGGGATTGTACTTCATTGAAGTCCAAATCAAATATTGTAAGACAAATGCATATATTATTGCATTGAATATCGGTTTTAAATAAAAATCTATTTGCAGACGGAAAAGAGCAATGGAATGATATTTTTGCTGTAGATGTAAGTGAAGGCCCGCAGACATCACTACAACCGGCCAATCAAATGGCTGAATATCGTTGTATGATTCGAATTAAGCAAACATTCAAAACTATATCAGATGTCTGGCGAGTCGTCAGTTCCTTAAGGCCTCCAAATATGATGACTAATAATCCGAATTCTCAAACATATAACGATTGGTTACAAAAATTTTCAATTTCTCGCAATAGTAACGGAGAATTTTTGATCTCATATGATGTCGAAAGATGTGATTCAAACAATTTATCTGAAGATAACAATAGAAATGATGGCATCAGATCGAGGATAAAGAAATTGGGTTTAGAGTCAGATATGGTTCAAATCACTCGCAAACATATTGATGAAAATGAACTCTACAATGATATGATTGCTTCGACTCAATTGCATTCAGACTCAGAACTTGAAAAACGAAATAATCATTATCGTCGAAATGTAGCCAATGCTATACACCCGACTCCTATATTAGCGCCTGACTGGATGACTCTGACCACATCCACAATATTACCTTCAACTGATGAGTCACAGCCTTCAGAACACGATCCACTCTCAAGAGTAATAATCCCATCAATGACTTCTCCGACATTAGTCATGATTTCCACTTCAATACCAAGTGTAGATCCAAATGAGAACTCAATCATCTCGGAACACGAGCACAGACACCATCATTTTCGTAGCGGTAAATATCACACGCCTTTCATTTACACAACACCTGTATTGGCATCTGAAAGACCCACTATTATCGAAGGCCACGAAGACTTATTCACACCCATTCCAGTCACGCAAACCCTGAGTTTACACACATCACAACTCGTTTCGGACACAATCTTCATCGCTCCGAGTCCTTCATTAGTTCCTGAAATTACGACTTCGCAAATAGAGGTCACTTCTGAAGAAGAAAAAACAATTACGAGTTCAGTTGAAATGCCAGGAAAGTCGACTACACCTCTTTCTATACCAAACAAAACTCCATATATTAATAAACGAATTCGAAAGCTTGAACTCATTGCTGGAAAGTATTGGAAATATATCATACCTTCCGATACTTTTGTTGATTTCGAAGACGGCGATACACGTAAGCTAAAGCTCACATTTCTCATGTCTTCTTCGAGTTCAGCTCAAGAACAGCCGCCGCCTAACTATTGGATTCAATTCGATCACGAAAACCAATATCTGTATGCACTGACCACTGAGGATGACGTCGGAAAGCATTTATTCAATTTGGTTGCCGTTGACTCAAGTGGCGCTCACGTCACAGAAACACTAGAAGTTCACGTTCGCCAACACAAGTTCACCCGTGCCTTCACTCATATGTTTACGCTTTCAAACGTAGCGTGGGATCCCTTCCAATTCGCTTGTCTTATAGAAGCGACGTCTTCCTTAATAAGACGCATCACCACAAGAATTTATGGCGATTCCAATATTAATTCCGTTGCCATTCAGAAAATAATACGCAATGAAAAGGACAACACTTGGTATGCATATAGGCTTTCATTTATTTAAAGTTTATTTATATCTTTTATTAATTAAATGATTTCAATTCTTAAGGACCATCTCGTGGACTAATGACACTCTACCCACTCATCCCTGTCCGAGAGACATAATACAGGAGTTATACGCTAAACTTCACGATCCGGACAAAGTATTTGAAGATTCATCTGCAGAGCCAAGTCGTCTTCTGAAACAGACAATAGCACCAGAATTTCGTGTACAACGCGTTCAGTTGAACTTTATGACAAAGAGCGCGTGCGGTAGCTTTGAGATACCGGATATCGACGAGAAAACCAAAACTAAAGAAGTTCCGGTATTCCGTAACCGTATCGGCAAATTGGGACCTTTCAGAGTGGGTGAAGCCTTCAAATTTAAAATACCAGAAGACAGTGTGTTCTCTCCTTCGAGACAAGTGGGAACACGAGAACTATCGCTTTCTTTAAGAGCTATAGAACCGCCACAATTGCCTGATTTGATATATTTTGAGGCTGAAGAACAAGAAATTTTCGGTCTCGCGCTCTCTTCAGAACAGGTCAAGTCTTATGAGTTGAATTTGATCGCTGAAGACACCATCAATGGCGGCACAGCTAATGATATCTTCACTATTGAAATAATAGATGAAATAAAGGATCAGTCAAAACAACATATGTTTGAAGTGCTAATAAATCTTTTGGGACCTCCGGGTAGGGATGAGCTCACCATTAGAGAGAAGGTAGAGATTATATATCACATTTCGTCAGGAATTCTTGATGACGGAGACGCCACTGCGGTCAACATTTTGAGTATTCAAAGGTTTCAATACGACGGACTCGCGCCTGGATTTACAGACGACAGCAATTATTTAGACTCTGAACCGGACGAAAATAATGAATTAGACGGTGATAGACAACGAAGAAATCATAGACATCAACATCAAGAAACAGCACCAAAGCATAGACACGCCAGAGATTCAAACACTCAATATTATTATGAGTTTAAGTGGACCAACAGAACAATTGTGGGACACGACAAGTGCCCTAAAGAGCTCATTGACAATAATATTTATAAACGTATTTTCGAACGAGACTACGATAGCCTCAAAAAACTTAAGGAAATCTTTGAACCCAACTATGATCTGATTAATGTAGAATTTGAACCGATTGGTATTTGTAAGAATCAATTCAATGCTAAAGTAATGGGTCCGCGACCTATTCCGGTTACAATTCCTACTCCAACGATACCGATTTCAACACAATCAACTCCTAAAGAAGAAGAAGAGGTTGAAAATGCTATCGATATCGACGAATCAAACGAGTTTTTATTAACCACTATTATTCCTCCGGTTGCCATTTTGATTGCACTTATATTCGCGGCAATAGTCGGCTGTTGTTTTCATAGAGCAAACAAACGCAGGAAAAGTGTTGAGATATCAACTCGACTGCCGGGAGACACAAATCTTAATGAACGCGAAGCTTTCTTACAAAAAGGCAGAATTCCTATTATATTCGAGTTTGAACAGCAACAGCAGCAGCAACAACAACACGTGTCCCCTCAACAGCAACAACAATATAACTTAATTACACCCGTAATTATGCCGCCCTCTCAACAACAACAGCAGCAGCAACAACAACAACAACAACAACACGTTCCTCCACAACAGGTCTGTTCGACTGAAAATCTGTGATTTATTTAAAAGTCTAATCATTATTGCTTTGATTATGAAACAGATGACACCATTACGGCAGCTGAGCAGTAAACCAACATATCAACCACTATCCCAAACAGGCTCACAGATGCGACGACAACCTCCACCTTATTATAAATAGAAAGTAAATGTATTGTGTCGTGCCTTTTATGCAACAAAAACGAAGACTATATTACATTTTTACAGTTATGACGGTTTTTGTTGTTTTGTATGCATTTAATATAATATGAATGAAAAAAACATTACATTAGAAATTTAGACACGAGATGATGATGAGGTACTTCGCATTTTGGCAGTCATTCTAAAATTGATGGCCAACTATTTGTATTCAGTTTTTTGTGGTGTGCCTTTTGTTACATGAATGTGTGCTATGAATACACCTTATTATTAATCTTTTAACAATTTTATTAATGACTTAATAATTCAATTAAATAACTTCCTATTATTTAATTAATACTTTAAAAAAACAAATTTTATTTGATATAAACTTTATTTTTGACTTATTATCATGTATTTCAACAAAATTGTATTATACTGTATGTAATTCTAATTTAAACATCATTTATAAAATTACTTTAAATGCAATGGATTTTAATATAACTTTATTAAACTTTAAAAACAAACTATTTTTTGTTATTTTATATAATAATTATATTATTTAGTCTTCATTTGTTCGGCTTTTATATAAACTTCAACTGAATGGCCAGAACTCTATTTAGAGACGGGATTATCTATTGATAACTGTTTGTACAAATAATAGGTATATAATGATCCGCTCGTAAACGATAAACTTTCTGTTACAACGATTACCAGTGAAATCGCTCCATAACTTATGGTATAATGAGTCGGGTGTTCTGATTCATAATTATTCATATTATTCATCATTTAAAATATGTTTTGTTGGGATTGAGTTTTGCCATTAAAATAATAAACAACTACTGAAAATTGTTTTCTATACATAAGTGAAACCATTTGTTGTTTTAATTGAAAAACTTGACAAATGTAAAAAAGCTTAATAATTGTGGGCTTGCATTCAATCCTTACTTAAGATAATTATTCTTAAGAAACAAACCTGTATTGCATAATAAGATTAGAGAAACAAAATCACTGAAAAAAGCAGCAAATATTGATGTACTGAATATCATCGCAAGCATTAGAGCTGATTTTGGGTTTATGGCAGCGATTACTCCACAAATACAAATCCCAATCATCAACAATGAGCCAAATATATCGCAACACAATATTAGAGGAGTTGGAAATTGTTTGATGCGCTTTTTGTCTGAAAGCATAACTTTGAACAGAACAACCATAAGATATAAGAACTGAAATATGTTGAGACAGAGGAGTATAATCACCATCAATAAGAATATATTGTGTATCATTTGTTTCAACTCAGGATCTATTGTAGATTTTAAGTCAATGACTGAAATTGTTGTTTCAGTAGAAGTTATTTTAGTGGTTCTGTCCATTTGTGGCGAACAGAGCTCTTTAAAGTGAAAGTCACACAAATATTTTTTAAAATTTCAAATATAATTAAAATCTGCTTAAGGATTAAGTTTTATATAATAATCTCAGAAGTGTTTCACCGAAAATAAAGAAAACCATTGTATTGAAAAATTCGAAAGTTTTTGCATTTATGTGAAGGATGTGAAGCACGAGAAACAATAGAAATGTTGAACAAGCATTGTGTGTGTGATGCCTGACTGTTATACAGTATAACAGTGCAGTTATTTGAATCATTTAAACGAATTTTTATTTAAGACTCAGTGAAAAGTAAATAGTTTATAATTAAAGACATTATCGATTATATCGTTAAGAATTTCTAAAGACGAGAAATCAGAAAAATGTCAAAAGTAAGCAAATCAGAGAAAGCTATCGATTCTCTAAAAGAAAAAGTCAAAAAAGATGCCGAAGAATTGGTTCTCAAAAAGTTTCCAAAAAAGATATTAGAATTGGACTCACTCTTGAATGCAGAAAAATTTAACCCAAACTTAGGTCTGAGCAAAGCTGTTATTAATATTCCAATTCCTGACTCTAGTTGTGCTGCAAATGACAACACATCTGCTGAACAATTACCACAATCAGCCAAACGACAAAAGAGAAGTTCGGCTCAAGAGGAAAACGAGATGGAAGAGGACGAGCTTCTGGTGACTAAAGCTTTTCTATTTCCAAAAGGTGTTGTCGAATGTAATAAACAATTGATTGAATTGATTGATATACTGAAGCCACGAATGCTTGAGCTCATAGAAGACACAATTTTGTTAAAACTGGCCATACATCTGATGATTCCTAAGATAGAAGACGGAAACAATTTTGGTGTTGAAATACAAACCGAAACAATCGAAGCTATTTCTGGAGTTGAAGAAGACGTGCAAAAGAGTTTCGACACTTTTTCCAACTATTTTCAAACGAGAGGAGATCTCATCAGAAAAGTAGCCAAATATCCGCACACAGAAGACTTTCGTCGCGCAGTTCAAGAATACGACGAAAAGTTTCATTTGAATTTATGTTTCACTTTAACAGACATTCGTAACCATTACGCAAATTTACACGATTTGGTGACCAAGAACTTGAACAAAATAAAACAGCCCCGCTCTGCAGCCAATAAAGAATTTCTGTATTGACCTGAGTTTGAGTTATAGCTTATTAGAAAATTGTTTATTGTATCGCACTTTTAAACTAAATTTTTAAAATCCTATGAAATAAAATTCATGTATATTTCAAGTTGTTTCAAATAGTTTGAAGAAATTCTTATTAAGAAAATTTTTAGTGCAATTTCATTGAAATGATCTTTAAACCAAATAGAACTGTTAACTTTATGCTTATTATCTTTTATGCCTCAATTCATGTTTATGTATACCTAAGTTATTGTGTTTATTCCCAATCTTTCAATAAAACTCCACTCATTATTAATAAATCTAATGTTAAGTAAATTAATAAGTTGACTGGAGTGCTAATCAGGAAAATAGTTATATAATTGAAACTACAGGTATAATTCAAATCAATTGTTAAACGACTTTTCTCTATAGTGTTAATCAAAGTAA
>JAQGAM010000211.1:0-15248 GCA_034697665.1 Nanhermannia comitalis
GTATTACATAGAAAATACACTGCATGAACATATCAATGCAAACAGAGCTGACTGAACATATTGCATGACACGCAAGTATAATATGGTCTGCTTTTGATTATAAAAACATTAATTCTCATTTTACTATTCAGTCGAGGCACCAATTTTTCCATTAAAACTGTTCAAAACAAACAATAAGCGTATTTATAAAAGTAATTTTTTGAAATATGAATTTGAATTAAAATTTAACAGGACTTGTATTTTTATTGGCGAATATCGCTTAATATTAATTCTTTATATTAGAGGTACGTTTTCAAAAGATATGGAACAACTGGTTAATGACTTTATACAATCCTATACTTGCAGAGAGAGTAATAAACTTAATGATGAAACAAAGCCTTACTCTATTATTTAATTTGTATAAAATTTTTATAGAAGAATTTTTTTTCCATTATTGATAAGACCTTTCTCTCAACATAGCTTAAAGCTTAAGCGATTTTAAGTCAATGACTTTATTCTAGAATAATATAGTAATCATAATAATGGTATTCTTGTGAAATTTTGGTGCAATAATTTCATTCTTTGTTTTAATAATAGAAAATCAAAATATGATTTCAATTCAGACAATAATTTTATCCTATTTGAAAGTTTTTTAATTCTTAAAAACTTTTCGCTCTTGGATTTCTTTAACTTTTAATCTTAAGAAAGATGAAAAATTTGAGCTTAAAATGTGCTTAAATTGTACTAAAAAATATGATATTTCAAAAGCTGGGATCTATATAGTGAATTAAATATGGCAAATAATCTTTCTATCTTATTTATTATTAAAAAATATCGACTCGTAATTCCACAATAATGTAATTTAAATTTTTTGCAATAATGTATTTCATATCTAGTTTTTTAAAAAAAAAGGTAAAAGTACTATAAAGTAAGGTTAAAATACAGTTTTTTCAAAAAATTTTAAAAATTCTTGTATTCCACATGTATCAAAGTTATAATTAAGTTATTGAGTTGCGAAGCAACGGGTGCAGTCTTGTGTTCTTTAAGAAAAATTCAAGATAATTCAAATGCACTGTAAAGACATAACATTGTTTCCACGGGTTTAAAAATTAAAATTAAAAAATATTTATCTAATGCCTAAAATATATAGTGAAATAACTTAGCTTAAAATTTTTAATTCTATTAAAATCAAAAAGTTGCGAAGCGGCGGCACCCACTCGTTTAATAAAAATTAAATTCAGATTTTATAGGTTTGCAGTGTAGAGATCACTATAAAATTACTAATATTCAAAATTTTACATTCACTAGATCTTCAACATCTAGAATATTTAGAATTAAATACTGATTTTTAAATTTGCATCTGCATGTATTTAACACCAATATATGACATCATTCTCAACTAATTCACGCAGAAATAACTGAGCGGAATCACATTTTTATTATGTTCCAACTTATTACAGATAGAAATACATTTTTAAATTTCTTATTTAGTAGAATAGGATCTCATCTAAGCAGTGATATTTCGCTTTTCGAAATCGAAAATGAAATCGAAATTAAAAACTTGAAAGCGAAACATCTAAGATACGGATATTGTGTTTAAAATTTTATAAAATAAAATTCGACCTCAAACTAATCGGATCAAAGTTTTTTAGAGCTATGTTTCTAAAGGAAAAAGTTATTTTTAAAATAATAATAGATTTAAATGAATTCTTTAATTAAAATATATCTATCGCGAATTTATTTTATGAGTTCGGTGTTTTTAAACTAAGCTCTTAATACTTTAGATTACTTTCAATGTTAGAATTTTTCCTATTTTCTTCTTTTTTAATTTAGTAAACGATCGTTGTTTGATATTTGTTTAGATTTCCCTTTTTTGATGCCTGCATTTTACTCAAATATTGTTGTGATCTGAGATTTATTTGATTTGGTTATTTGCAATTCTGATGTTGGTAACCCAGGTTGTTAACAACTGCTTTTCATAGCACAGACCAACCATATGAGACCTTTAATGTTAGTGTTCGTATATTAGTAACTCTGTTATTGGCAGTAACCGGATATTGGCTACCATTTTCAGATGTTGCTTATAATAAATAGTCCCCACTTATTGGAAATTTTTACTGAAAATCCTAATTCAATTTTAAAGTTTTCAAAATTTGAAATAAATTTTAACATGTAAATTTTCTAATAAATTGATATAGAGGACTACTATAATGAAGAAATTAACATTGGCCATAGGTGCGGGTCAATCTGTGTATCCATTATAAAGGCTGATTAGGGATTAATTGGAATTCTTTTTAATAAATTTTTAATATGAAAAATAAATTGAAGCAGAGATTATAAATAAGCAGTTATATCAATAAATATAATTTTTATAATCAAATGTCTACTCATTTATCAGAAAATGAAGTAACGAACACTTCAATAGTAATTTGAAAAATAAGTTTTGATCGTTAATTTCAGAACTTTCAATCAGTAATAACTATTGAGCAGAAAAATTATTTCTAAGGAATATCATGTCATTTATAATATTCGGGATTACCTCGATCTCTAGATTCTCAATCAAACGATACTCTTATAGCAATCTCTGTCTCATTTAAAGTGCTGTTCGCGATATATAGTACAGATCGTTATGGATATATCCGATATACAAGTCATCTGACAATAGCGCTAACATTAATATAACTAAAGTTCACTCTATAAGTTATTTAAAATAAGAAGAGCTCCGGACCCCTTATATTCCAGTTTAATCATACAAAGAGCGCGAACGCATTTAATTTGATTTGGTCCACAAATTAGATTTAAATACTTATAGTAATATCAACGCAATGTCATTAATTCCTTTAACTTGACAGAGCATGTCATTAGAATCATTTACTATCGCAAGTTGTCTCACCTTAACTATACAGTAAACAGGATAGTGCAGGAAATGCCGCACAGATCCATAATCAATAAGACTCAAAACTTTAATAATTTATTTTTCTGTTTTAGTAACATTTTAATAGTATTGAAAACGATGAAATAGTACTTTAAAAGGTAATTCTAATTATCAAATTCTATACCCTTTGCTTTATTAACACTGATGTCACTCTTTGTTTATACGAATGTTATTATTCTCGCAGCAATGTTAGGTGTGTGGTTAGGTATATAGAAATTTTAAATAAAAATGCTACATATTTTTATCATCAAATTTTTCAAAAAAATTTAATCTTATATTTCGAGAGTTAATATCAGACTAATAGCAACGAGTCTCGCTGTTATATTTTAAACTAAAAAGGACAAAAATCAGCAAAATTTTTAAATTCAAATATTCCAAAGGTAAAATTTAAACAGTTTAATGGTTGCAATTCGACGCATTTTAAAATTTCTCATATAAACTGTGTTTGACATACTCTGAAAAGCATATTTATCCAGTTTTATATTAATAAAAGCGTTGATTTTAGTTACTTTACATGTATAGTAAAATAATTATCAATTTTTAGTAATAACAAATATTATATTATGGTTTTTTTGTTATAGAATGAAATGAATCAAAGCTTATTGCAATCAAAAGTTAATCTCATGCATTCAAAGTATTACACACTTCTATAAATTTATGTCTTTTGGAATTTCACTGGTGTTTTTTCATTTGGATTTAATTTTTAATTAATTTCATTTTATTTTCGATTATATTTTTTTAAACTTTCGAGTTCATAAAGGGTTCTATAATCAAATATTTAAGGGATGATAAACAGTTTATTTGAGATATTTTTATGTGAGAAATTTTTATATGAGCCGAAGTGTTCACATTTCAATACTTACAATTCTGTTACAATTTAGTCAAATGTCAAATCCTTATGGGACTGCTTTGGTATTTGATTAGATTTCTTAGAAATGTGTAAACTTGACTTGAATTGAAAGTTTATTTAATGCAGTGAAAAGAAATGTAGTGAAATGAAATTCAATGAAGTGAGAGCACACCGAGAGATCAACTCTATTTTCGAAATTTATAATAAAATTTTAACTAAAATAATGTCAGAAAAAATAATTTTTGTGCACTAAAAATGCACAAGTTATGCACCAAAAGATTTTTTCTCCATTCGCCAAAATATAAGTTAATATAAAAAACTTAGAATTACTTCGATTGACAACTTGTAAAATGTGGTAAATATTCTGAGCATAGGAAGCTTTTTATTCGAGTCGTGAATTTAGAAGTCAAACCTATAATCAGTGTATATCCGAGTAGATCCTACTTTTCATTTTATTTGTATTGGAAAAGGGCTATTAGGTCGGACAGCTTCACAAAATCAGATAAAAATTTGCTCTTATGTGAGTTGAGTTACTTTGAGTAAGTTTTCGATTGAAAATATTGAGCGCATAATCTAAAGTGTGCCGTATTTTTGCATCGAATATGTAATCTGCGATATTCTAAAAAGAGATGTTGTGAACACATCATCACTTATTTCACATTCACGCAGATATTCACATGAAAGACACGCTTTTATTAACATAATGGACATTTGTTGACATGAGAATTGAAATTTCTTCCAATATTATTATTGAGATGTTAAAGATTGCCTTAGAATAAGAATAGAAGAAAATATTATTTTCCTATATTATGATAATGTTTAGGAAGAATAGTAGTTTGGCTTCAAAAAGAACTCAATAATTATGATAAAAATTAAAATTGAATTTTATCCATAATGATGTTGCAAATCCAGGGCCGTAACTAGACAAGGCAAGAGGGGTATGTGCCTCACCACAGAGTTGCTAAAAATTAAGTGTAAAATAAAGAATAGTTTATTGTCGTAACAAAAAAGGGTCAGCTCTCTTATTTCTCTCTTCGCTCGCTCTCATGTCTCCTATTCTCTATCACTCATCCAAAGAGTCCTTTAATTTGGACCAAAAATAAAATTTAAATCAGAGGTCGCCAAGGGTAGGGTTTAGGTAGGATATAGACTCCCCCAAGATTTTGAGATATTGAAAAAGCATATCTTGTTCACCCCTTTGATATTTTAATAAATTATGGAAAATTTTTTTGTAGAAATATATAGAAAATTGGAATTTTTAATAAAAATCAAAATTTCTAACTATTAAGTACATTCTAACTTTATTTTTGTTAATTTTATATCATGGAACTTAGAAGTCAATAAAAAAATTTATATTTATTCAAGTTTAATAAAATTTCATTATATTTTAAATTATTAGTTAAATGTTAATAAAATAATTTATAAATAATATAGAAACTATTTAAATTTTAAATAAGTGCTAATTAAATATATCAAATATATTTATATTGTTAAAATCATCAAATAAACTAGATTTTAAATATTATGTTATTCCTCAAAACAAACGACATTTCACCAGATTTTTTTTGTTGACGGGATAAGTGATTTTGCAAAAAAATCTTTTAGAAAACCGATGATTTTACCCTCCCCCACCTTGATTTTCAGAATTTTTCGGAAGCTGACCTCCCTAGACCCTCCCT
Source organism: Nanhermannia comitalis (assembly GCA_034697665.1). Lineage (NCBI taxonomy): Eukaryota > Metazoa > Arthropoda > Arachnida > Sarcoptiformes > Nanhermanniidae > Nanhermannia > Nanhermannia comitalis. The sequence goes on from JAQGAM010000211.1 coordinate 5,444, forward strand.
CACTCTTGGCGAGCTCAAATTTAAATGATATAAACATGAATTTTGTGATCTTTACATTAATTATATTTTTTGATTTTAGTTTTGTTACAGATTTTGAAATTTTAAAATAAATATAAGCAATAATTAATGCACTACTAAATGCGCTGAGCTCTTAAATATCTATGCTCTTAAAAAGTATTATTTTTAATAAATTGAAATTGATTTTCAATCGAAAGATATTTACTTTCATCTTTAGATTGAACTGAACACGAGATTGTATTTAAATTAAAAGATTACTTAATAAAGGATTAAATTTACTTTTTGTTAAAAATCATTTCAAAAAATAATGCTTTAAAGTTTGAAATGTTCAAAAACTTTTGTGCCCCACCAGACATAATATTCTAGTTACTGGACTGTCAAATACATTATTTTGGGTCAAATCCTGATCTACAGTATTTGTCATATGTAGTCATTTCATTTGTTCATAGGGTATGTTAAAAGAAAATGTAATTTTATAAGTTCATAAATCCAAAAAACTTGTTATACACAAAAATAGAGATTTTTATTTTGTGGTTTTTGGCTTAACTTTAGTTTTTTGTGAGTAAAAAGATATGAAGTGAATAACACGAACCTAAACAGTAAGATTGAAATCATATTATTCCTCATAATACGAAATGTCTGCGACAGTACACGCTTTACTTATTAACCAGAGACAAATAGACAACAACTTATGTTTCTTATCTCTTAAAGAGTAAAACAAAGAAGACTCGTGCCCAACAAAATTACGTCAACTGAATACATAAAACCTATCAATTGTTGGATAAAAAAAGTTTATTGCTTTAAAGTCAAGTGTTATTCGAATTAAATGAATGATAGCAATAGTTTTGTACATAATATAGCAATAGTTTTGTACATAATATAGCAATAGTTTTGTATATAATATAAGCTTAAAAAAGTTAATACAAGTGAAACTCAGATTTGAGTCTATTTAAGGCTTATAACAGGATATACTTATCTATTTTTTACATAATTTTAACCCTGGTCTCATTGTTTTGATAAATTATAATTGAATAAGAAACTAAAGTTTATAAACATATAATAGAATTGAGAATGTGTTCAATGATCCACAACCTTAATAACAAGTCTTAAATTAATTTTGCAATGAAAAGCTCAAGTGATGCGTGTCTGGCATGAGATAATAAATTACAAGATGAGAGTCAAAAGGTAATTGACTAAAACTAAATTAATTTGAGCCGACTTAGCATTCATCTAGAATACACTCCAATTTTATTAATTATCTTTGAATTGTGGAAGCTTTCAATAGTTGATCTCTGAATAGATAAATTAGTCTTTTATTACTCAATAGAATACTTTTAGCCTTTTTGCCACTTTTGTAACAAAATTAAAAGTTGTGCTCAAAAATAAATACTTGGGATCTTCTGACTTATTTCTTTGAACATACTGTGTAGTAGTATTAGAAGTACTTGTATAGTACTGTATAGTACTAGCAGTACTAGTATATCAATTCTTTATACAGTAACTAAATCTCTTTCCATCTCTTTTTTAATTTATATAGACTTCAAATAAATTGATTTTCTACTCTTTCAGTTACTTTTCATTGTTTATTATAAATTCACAAATCTTTATGCTTTAAATTTCATTAAAGCGTGTTCTGTGTCATAAAAAGAAGAGTTTTATGGATTCAAAAAATGATTCAATAATTTTAAAATATAAAGCATTTTCTATTTTTAAATAAACTAAATTATTAAAAAATTGTTTCAAATATATTTTTAATCCGATTTAAGTTTATTATAGTTTTATGTTCACTTATATTAAGTTTAGCGGAAATAGTAATGAAAACAATTTCTTCAATCATTCGGTAACATTGTATTGCTTACAAAGAAGTAATTTTTCGATTGTATTGTATTTTTAAGCTCTCTTTCGCAGCTGTAATGCTGGTAAGAAAAAAACCAAATTATAATTTTGAGTTTCTTTAATCTTATTGAGAAATTTTTCTTTAAAGAGCTCAAGATTATTGATGTGTTGATAATTTTTTTATTCTGATTCTCAAATCTGAATGCTCGACATCTATGATAGAATAACAGTAATTGTCAACTGAAGAGGAAGTAATTTTTAGTCGCGTCAAATTTCTTCTTTCACAATATCTCAGAGGGATTTTGTTATCTTAATACTCTATTCCTGTTGAAGTGTGTGATTGTTGGCAAACAGTACAGTATTGGCCACATTTGAAGTATTCTTGTATTATGAGTAATGCTTTCTATAAAAAATATCATTATTTTTAAAGTTTAATTTCAGATCAAATTCTAAAAGACAGCTCTGATCTTAACTTAATTACAATGAAAAAAGCATTTTATTAAATTTGAGTTTCAAATGGATTTGTAAAAAATGACAATATCAACAAAAATAGGCTAAACATGAAAGAACCACTTCTTGAAATTTTTCCTCGGCGATCGTGTGCAAACCAACCCATCCATTTGAAATAATTCGCCTTATTATCGAGTTAGAAGAGCTGTAGAAAACCATTGAAATGGTTGACAAGTTTGTCTTATTTTTTATTTGTATCGCATTATAATATCAGTAATAAAACTTTCTGGTTTTCAAGTGAAGCTTATTTATGATAAAATTTATTTAGATTTGAAAAAATTTTTATATTTTGACGTTTTTATTATTATAACTGCATTCTTGAATGCGCTATAAAAACAATCCTAATTTATCATAAAGAATAACATTTTTTTCTTCAAGTTAAATAAACTCAGAATAAACTATACTGAACTATGAAGTGAAACTTTTTATCACTTATTTCAAGTTAATGATACATAAAAGTAAAAAAATTGGTCTCAAAACGAGAAACATCTCAGCGATTAGCTTGAAATAAAGTTTCTGTGAAAAACACAATTTATTTAACACTTATAACTCATATGGACTGTACTTACCATCAACTTATATCATGAGTTATAAAAATGCTTCCATGTTATTAAAAAAAAATATCTTATATTACATAATAAATTCAACCGCAAAGTATTATTTACTTTTGGATAGTAGTGTATAGACAAGAATGAATAGTTCAATATTATGCAAATTAGTGGTAACCCATTTAAATTTATTTCTTTTTTCAATGTTCACGTTTACTATTAAACGAGATCTTTAATGTTCAGCCGACAACTTAATCCTCAAAGTAGGGTAAAGTTTAAAATTAGTCTTGAAATTAAATATTTTTTAGTTATATTCTGTATAAATTGATTCTACAAATTTGCTTAACATTTTAATCAAATGTAGCATAATCTCTACTCCTGAAATCAATTTTAGTGATTATTGTCCATATTTTTACATTTGACTGTATATTTTCAAGTACTTCGAAAGAATTATTAAAATCAGAAAACTTATGCCCGAACATCAATTTTAATCTAACACAAGTCAATTTCGCAATATTAACAGCAATATGAAATAACTGGAGCACAACTTTGGCAAAATTATTAAAATTAGTTACTCTTTTATTAGTAAAATAAAAATTAGAATGAGTGCTATGTTTGTAGTTTTGAGTTGAATATAGCGAAGTGTCATATTTTAATTAAGTTGTCAATTAGTTTAAAATACGACCTCTTGAAGTGACAATTTATTTGACAGTTTTCTAACATGAATTCATGAACAAAGTTCAAGAATAGCTGACTTATAATCATAATTATCAGCTATAATTGATTAAAAACTACATTATAGTAAAATAGTTAATAGTTACTTTTTAAAATAATTATCAGATTACTTTATATTTCAAGCAAACGAATTTACATTATTTAAGTGGAATTAAAATTTAAATATATTTTTAAATTAAAATAATTAATATTTACTAGTGTCCGACTAGTGTGAGATATTAAAATTTTTATGAATTTATTTTATTACAGTATTTTTGCAAATATTATTTTAATAAAGCGAAGCAATTCTCGATATATATTCCATTGAACTAATGTTAAAAATATAAAATACTGTACATTATTTCTATATAGTGAATACAGGTATCCTGTTTTCTATGATTTACTAAAAAGAGGTTTTACTGTATCAGTAATGTATTATTGTAAAAATTATTACTTTAATTTATTGATGAATGTATAATACGTAGTGTAGAAGTTATTGAAATATATTTAAAATAATGTATAAAAACTTTCAAGAACACAATGGAGATACTGTTTTAGTGTTTAAAACGTTTTGAAAGCAATATATGAGGTCACAGAAAATTCATTAAAAGTTAAAATGAGCTTTATTTTGGGTTCTATTTGTTGAAAAGTAGTTTACAAAGCAATTTATTTGTTTATTTCAACTAAAATTGGTACGAAATGAAAAGTTAATTAAACACAGCAATAAAGAAATCCATTGTTCCTATTTAATAGATTTGAAACTCTTTTATATAAATTACACATTTAAACCCACAGAGGAAAAATTGATAGATACAGGTACCCGTATTGAAAATACCGTAACACAATCCTATCTTCTCCTATGAAGAAATTAGCATCGAATTAATATTATTTGTAATTGAATTTTTCCATATATATATAAAATGTAACTTTTTTTTAATAATTTTATATTTAAAAGTTTAGTGATGTTTAGTTAGTTCTTTCATAAACTAAACATATGTTAGTATTTATACTATAGAAATATATTGAGGTTTTCATTAGATAATAGCACTATAGGCACTATAATGCCAGTATTTTTTTTATAAAACCTCAAAAAACTTGATTTAATTTTATTTAACTTATCAAAAGTACAATATTTTGATACGTAAGCAGAATTTGGACGAATTCAAAGATTAATACTTTGCATTATATGCAAATGTTGGTGATTTGTCTAATAGAATATCTTTTCAATATATTAAATTTTTTGAATGTTACTTTATATAATAGAAAAACGTGTTCCTATATTACAGATATCATATGTTCTGTTGTTAAGAGAAATATTTTGCGTGAATACGAACACATTTCTAAATACATAGTGCTATATATTTTTATATTCAATAAAATATGAAACCTTAGCAGATAAGTGCCATTTGAAGTATTAAAAATAGATAAGAATTCTGGGAATTTTGATTGAAAATTTGAAGAGAGATCACACAAATAAAACACTTTTCCAATACTTTTCATTTACTTTTTAGATGATTCTGATTCTGGCGATGACGACGCTCTTTGTCCGAGAAGTCGTGAAGAAGCATCAGCTCGTGGCAGACAATGCTTGAGAAAGTGTAAAACTGATGCCGACTGTATTTCATCGAGAAAAAGATGCCTTTGTGACGGACAGTGCGGTTGGAGTTGTGTCAGACCTGGTATTCGATTAATTTTGATTAATTTTTTAATAATAAAAGTCAACAAAGAATTTAAAGTTTAAGATCAACAGAGAATAGTTATAGCTTTAAAACAGTGAAATTCGAAACATTTTATTCAAACATTTCCCGAATATAAAGCAAAAAAAAGTCAACTTTCAATTTAATTATGTCTATAGAGATTTGTGTATTTGACTGCTACTCAACTTCGATTACTTTGAGCCTTGTTTTTAAACTTTAAAAATTTTAAGTCAATATAATTATTTTCTATACATTGTAAAGAAATTTTAGTTTCTGATCACGAATTTAGTTATACTGTAAGTGTCTTTGGATATTCGTTCAAAATCAAAAAAATAATTTGAATGGATTTATGTATTGTTTCACTAACTTTTTGCACATTTTAGTATTTGAATTATTTATAGTGTGATGTTTGAAAAAAATTCAATTCCTAACTTATATAAGAGTGAATAACCTTTATTCAGAGTAATATAACTTCTATTAACTCAGAGAACTATTACTTAGTTTTCTGAATAAGTTTAGTATCATTTCTGATCTTCATTTATAAATCATTCTCTTTTTCGTTTACTATTGAGAATTGAGGTTTTCATCTCTCAGTAAACGAAAATATAGCAAAATAGTAAGAGAGATAAGTTTTGCTCAAAGGATTGCTTTAAATAAGTTATTCAATAGACAAAATCAGTTTTATTCATTAAACTGAAAATAAGAACCAAGAGCTGATATTTTAGTCTCTGGTGAAGTGTTACAATGATATTAAACAAATTCTAGCTATTGATAAAATATAATTTCTTTCATAGCTTTGAATAATTCAATAAAATATATAGCATTTGATAAATCAAGAATAGTTACAACTTTTCTTTTCATATTCTTTGTAAATTTCGAAAGAAAAATAAAACATTAAAATAAGTAGAAGTGAATGTCAAGAAAGGAATAATATTCTAAGATGACATTCATAAACACCAGTCAAATGGAATTTTCATGCATTTCTTTAATCATTTCTCTGTTATGCCAACAATTTTGACTATAAATACCACTAACAATGGCTTTAATATAAGAGAACTGGCGAAGCGCTCAAATAGGATAAAGAAAACTACAGTATATTTGCGTTAATAGTTTTTGCTTTTGGTGGTATACAAAATGCTTTACAGTTAATGCAAGAGATTTAACAAAAAAATTTTAAAGGATAATAAATAATTAATGCTCTCTTATTATGGATTAATGTTATTTTCATGGCTAATGTCTTCATTAACTCGGATTTTGATTCCATTACTTCTTTATATTTCATTATTTAGAATATTTCACACCAGAAGCTAAAAAACATACTTCAAAAGTATATTTTTCATTAGAACTCAAAATCTTTTGAATACATGGAAAACTTTTCTCTCTTTAGCGAAAGAAAAAATATTTGTATCCATTTTGAAGATATATGAATAGTAATGTGATTCTATACATAATATAAATATTTCACTTTTGATAAAATATGGCTTTCATCTAAAATTGAGTTAAATTATATTCTGTGAAACTTTAAACATAGAAACATATATCCATTATTTTAAATTAATGGGCATAAGAAACAAACTTCTTCAGTATATTAAAGTTATATTTCGAGAGCAAATCTTGAACAAAATCTTAAAAGTGAAAAAAACTTGACTAATATTTCTTCAACTATAAGAGTGTTTCACATTTGAAACATATTTTTCATATTTCTGATTATAAAAGTTCACATTTTATCCGTTAAGAGAGATTTAAAGGTTAAGAATTGGAAATTGAATTTTGTTAAAATATTTTTTATAGACTTGAATTGTGACGAACTGACAGCTATAGAAAATGGTCAGTTCAAGTTGAATGGCAACTATTTCGGAGCCCGAGTCACTTACACATGTGATGAAGATTTTTATATGTCTGGTGCTCGAGAGCGTGTTTGTCAAGGAGACGCTTCTTGGAGTGATCAGTCGCCTGAATGCAAAAAGAGAGGTCTGTATTGATTTTTATATTTCTTTGTTATTTATATTATATGAAAAAATAATAAGAGAGAACTTCCTGAATAAAATCCTGAAGTGTGCGGATTCATTCAAAACCCTTCAGCTCTGAAGAACCACTAAATTTTTGTTTATTTTGCTTTTGCGAACACTTTCAGCTGAATTAAGAGTTGAAAAACTAGACAGTATTGATATAATATTATATCCACACTTTAGAGTTGAGCTAATGCTAAAATCTCTCTTTTAGTTGCTATTCCCCTGACTCTAACTTAACTTTTTTTCAATTAGAAACTAATTCAGTGAATAAAAGGGATGAGTATTAAGTTTTATAGTAGTGTTTATCAATATTTAATTCAGTCAAATGTTTGCTCAAACTAAAAATGTTTCTCCTGTAGTTTAATAAATGATTAAGACTTACAGTATAGTCAGTGCAGTTAGACTTTGAATCGGATTTAATATATACCTGTATTATATGAATGAATACAATGAAAATTGGAATTTATTGAGAATAACTGTCAAATAAATTGCTATTTTATTCGAGTGCCTGAATTTAATAAACAGTTTATTTAATGCAAACCAAAATTTGTTTGAATAGCGATGTGTGGAATTCCTCTGACAGTACCACATGCTCGACATTCAGCTCCTCTCGATCAACTAGATTTTGAAATCGATTCAGAAGTGCAATACAGCTGTTTTCCTGGTTATGAATCAAAAGGATTCAACACAGCCAAGTGCCTCTTTTATAACAGCACAGCTCAATGGTTTGGACCTGACTTAAAATGCATTCGTAAGTGCAAACCATTCTTTTATTCATAAATTTTGTATCACTTATTTCTACCAATCATTCAACGACATAATAGCAAAAAGCTGTGGACATCCCGGAGATATAGATAACGGTATTCGTGACGGTATAGCACATACATTCACGTCACGAGTCACTTATGGTTGCAATGATGGATTTGAATTAGTCGGACGCGCTAATAGATACTGTCAATCCAATGGCCAATGGAGTGGAGTTTTACCATCGTGTAGACGTACGAATAGCATCACTTTGTTTTTGCTTTTTTCAACTTCATTATTACAATTTCCTTTTCTCTGTCGCTTTAACTTATTATTACTATATTCTCACTATAATTAAGCGTCAATTTGCTGAACTGAACCCCAACTGTACAATTGACGAATAGCACTCGACCACATTTTGTGTATATCACTCAATATAAACCTGGACTTTATTATTCTTGTCATGATTTAGTGCTAATCAGTCCACTCGACTGAAAAGTGAAGCGATAGCGCGAACATAATTATCATTTAATTATTTTTACATTGTCTGAAACTTTGAACTTTGTTTTCTGGCAGTTGTTTAATAAAAATAATTTTCTTTTTCCATCAAAACTAAAAGATTTGATCATATCCTGAGAGAACAAGTTGTAATTTAAAAAGTTTGTCGCTGTTTGTTATTCATGCTTGAGTTTAGATTTTAAATTAGTTATTAGTATAAAAATAAATTATTTGTATTTATGTTTCAGTAGTTTATTTCTAATTTTCAACTCAATGAACTAACAATATGTTACACTTTCTACTAAAGCTGTTCAATGCTCAATACCAGAAGATCCTCCTAATGGTCGAGCGCTTTACACAACTGTTAGCTATGATTCAGTGGTCAGATACGAGTGTAGATATGGCTATAAATTGCACGGACTCTCAAATAGGACGTGTAGTAGTAATAAGCAATGGGCCGGAGAGTCTCCCAAATGCCAGGGTATGAAAGATTTATTAAAGTCTATTCATTTCTTTTTATCTTATAATAAATGTAATTCTCAGTTAGAAATTAATTATTTTGAATCAATCAAAAAATTTGGTCGCTTTTTGATAACATGCGTTGCAATGAGTTATGTGCTTTTCATAAAAGTATAACATTCATAACATTCCTTTCAGATTCTACTTCAGGATTCACTTCTCTCTAGTCTATGATTAACATTATTCAAAATTTATGTGAAACAAAAAACTCTTAACTTAGAAGAAAATAATTCAATTTCATAAAGTATTTCTCGCATTTCTAACAAAATTTTATTTATGAAAAATTTTCCGCTACGGAAACAATTGAAATATTTTTAAAAATTATTTATAAATAAATATTTTAAAATATCCTATTTTTACATCTTATTCGCAAAACATAATCAAACTTTGTTTTGAGAATTATTGGAGCAAAAGGAATATAAAAACCAAATAATCGCATATCTGTGTTTCGCAGACCAATACTCTCACTAACTTATTATCGCATAAATCCTGAAGTGAAAGGTATAATAAGAATAATGTATAATATATCGTATTTTGCTTATGCCATTCAACTTCCAATACCATTATTGCACTTATGGTCACAAAATGGCATTTACGTGATATCTCGCCTTTCAATCAATGGTCAAATGCGTATACCTTATTGCTAGCATTGCTTTACTCATTTTTTCATTATTAATGATGAACATAAAGCTGAGCAGAATTAAGTGAT
>JAQGAM010000212.1:0-15229 GCA_034697665.1 Nanhermannia comitalis
ATGGTTAACAATAAGTTTAGTTAAGTTTAGTTCAATGATCAATACTCGAAAGTTCAAGAGCATCGACAATAAGTTATGATTATATTATACAATACCTCCACTATAAAGGTCAAGAGGAATAATACGTTATTTGAATTCACAATCTATTTGAAAGCAGTTCTTTCTTTGAAATAGTGGCCAACAAGTCTTGAATGAGTGTCCACTAGATTTTGAATCTATTATTTGCATTCAAATGGAGCCAACGTTGCCTTTGGCAGGTTTGGCACTGCCTGAAATGCGCATTAAAAGAATATACAGTACTCTTACCATTAGCTTTGAGTTGTGAAAAAGTGATGTTATTTTGAAAATAAAAAATTCAAAGATATCACAAAAATTCTCGTCTCCCTCTGTTTTTGAATTTATATTCACTAATGAAAATTTTGTTAATTTATTATTGTTTCAAAAATGTTTAAGTGCTATAAATAATTAAATAGTTATGACTTTCCTTTTAAAAAATGCGACAAAATAATGCTCTTGTGCTCCAAGCTCTGAATAGTTAGTATCACAAAAAAATTGGCATTTAGTTGGCATTAGTTTTTCTTTACAGTATTAAACACCGCATACAAGTAGTACAGTAACACACTTCATGTCATTCTCTTCACTCTCGCTGACTGTTTAGTCCTCTGATTCTCTCTCCTATTCACGACTCTGATTCATAAAGCTCTGCATTAAATTATTAGTCTTCAACGTAATAGAGGAGTTATAGCTTTGCTCATAGGGCTCATACATGGCTCATATTTGGTAAATTACGAATAGGGATAAGAGAGTGAAAGATATTGATAGAATGGAGTGGAGATAGAGGTAGTAGAGTATAACTTATGTATTACTAGCATTGCTCATATTCTAACACCGATTGTGATATCAAATCATTGCTTTCAGATTTGAGTCCCTTTCACTCTCAACAGTATGAATCTCGAGGGGAAATAAGCGCTCCTGAGACTCACTTTTATGCTTGGCTTTACTGTGTCATAGGCTAGCAATACCACGAACGCTGACCATCTCTATCAACAGATTTGGACATTTTGTTTAAGGTTATGGCAAAATATGACGCATCGCACAGTCCATCCACCGAAGCACTAAATCCTATTCTCTAAATCAGATGCTAAATAAGTTATTATAGCTGTTGGTCAGAAATGATGATTACTTTTACCAGAATTTATTATTTTATAGCTAATTCTGATGCTTGTGAATGATTTATAGTTTAATTTCATTTTCATGAAATAGTAGTTAAAAATTGATCACTATTTATGTGACTCGATTTCAGAATTAGTTTATTATAAAAGTGGACTTAAAATAACTTATATTAGTATTTCTTCCAAGTTTTATGAGATCTTGAATTGCTGTAAAAATTGTATAAATAATAATTTAAGTGAAGCCAAGGAATGTGACAAAAGCATTAGATTGCGCTATACATCACTTGCAAGCAAACAGTGTAATAAAGTAACAGTTTTCCCCAAAGTGAATAAATATGTTCTCTAATATAGCCTTATGTTTGGCTGTAAAACACCAACTTTTGTAGTGAGAATGCGGAAAATGATCCCCAAAGTATAAGTTGTTCTCTTGGGACAGACATTGTATGAGAAATACAAGTATAAAACTATCTGCTATTTCATAACTTTACTGGGATTCACTTTTATGCCCGAAAGCCATGAGGAGAGTTAGCTATGATATTAAAGTAGCCAAGTTTGCAAAGTCAGCACAATATGATGCAACTGGAATATAAATGCTTACTACTGGTGGTCATAATTTTCTACACTGTGGGATCCGAAATAGAAAAAGAGAAATTCAATGGTCTTATCCATAGTGTTAGCCCTGCGTTCAAAGCAGTTTCCATTGACTAATATAAACAATAATACTCTGACCGAATATAATCGAACGAATTCTAACTTTTCTATTATATTTGTATTCAAGTCAGTTGTGTTGCATAAAAAGCGATGCGTTGTTTGTTGTACTGTAGAAAATATTTATCCGTTTAGAACTACAAAAGAAAGAAAACGTTTCTCATTTAGATTCATCTGCGGTTCTTTAGCTGAAACCAATACGTGGTTATCATGCGCTCCACTTTAAATGTTGAATCGATTTTGAATGCGTTTAAATCACTTGATACAGCGCTCGCTGATTGTCAAGTCTAACAACTACTCTGAAGGTCTCTCTTAGACGTACGGTTGTGAGCATCCCTTCATTTTTGTGAATTGAACGCTTTTAAGTGCTTTCCCAATGCTTTCTCTTTTAGTGACGAGTCAAAGGGTTTTCAGATGGTTTTAGTTAACTTTCATAGACTCGACTACTGCTCTAGTGCTGACTGAAGTCAAATCAGTATTAGAACGCTTTAACCGTATTATTTGTGCCTTAGATGGCAATCAATGTCATTATTTATAATTAGCAGAAATCTGAAAATAGAAATACTTTTTGGAGAGTAATAGAAACGGTTAATCTTTTCACTTAAGTCTCAATCTGACACAATGTCAATCCTCACAAGTTAGTCAACTCGTATATTCTTAAATATTTTATTTGCATAACCAGACTCTCAACACTAGGCTATAGGCTATAGTTGAGGAAAAAAGTAAAATCAATATATTATACGCGTTTTATACCCTATTAACGATACCTCTCCTCGTCTAATAAACGATTTTTAGTGATTTTTGATTGTTGGCTGCACTTAAAGTTTTACTATTGAATATTTTAATTTTAAAGTTCATATAATTCTCTCAATTTTTTATTTTATTTTTAAAGCCTCTAATATTGAGCATAATTTGTTTGCCTTAAGGCATCGTTAATATTATATATTCGACTTGAATGCCTTAATGCTTACAAGTTAGAGCCACAGATAAATTTGAAAAACGTGAACCAAAACGAAGATATGTGCGCTTTTTACCAGTTTTCTGTTTTTATGAGAGGAGAAATTTTTGTTTCATTCATACGATACACCGCTTCATATACTCTTAGAAAGTGGACAACGAAAAGCTTTTTGTGGATTCTATAGTTGTATTTTTATATCTATGAGCTTACCATCTAATATCAAATCTCATATTAACCTTAAAAGTTCATTAATTATAGTTGAAGTGCTGTCAAGTCATATATTTTTGAGAGCTTTTTATCTTCAATAGTTCTAAAGAGTCGTAAATTTTAGAAATTTATTTCAATAATTAAATAGTAAATTATTCAAACAATTTGTTATAATTCATAAATAGGCAAAATGGGCGATAATAATAATACTAATAGTAATGCAATAGTGAGTTAGCTTTGCAGTTAAGATAGCATAGAGTGCTCAATACTGTATAACAAGCGTTTAGTTGAGAACAGTATTCTTGTTGCACTTTTTTGGCCTTTTGGTGGATGTTGTGTCCATCTGGTTAAGGCATAGTGTGATGGAGATCTGTTACAAACAATTCATTAGTGCGAGCATTGAGCTAAGGCTTTAGCCGAAGCTTTTCTCTGTCATAATGAGTGCGAACAAACAAGATGTGTGGTCTAAACACAGCCACTTTATGCCATTTTTATTTTTCTTATTATCCATCTTTGCTAACATTCAATACTAAACTAATCATTAAAAGTTGATATGATAGCGCCTACTGTAAAAAAATAAGTAACTTTGCGTATCTTTATGATTTAATTTAAAAAGCCTGCACTTGAAATGCCTGTATTTGACAATTCTTTTTCTTTATTATAGTGATAGTGTTGCATAACTTACCATCAGGACTAGAGGTCGCTCTGCATTATTACTATCTTTACACTAAACTTTTTTTTATTTTGTCTCAAATTCAAACCTGTCTTAAAAAGGTAGCATTTACTATATAATTATTTGATTTTAATCAATTTAATTGTTTAAATTGTTTTATACACATGTTTTCATATTATTTTTAATGTTCTTAATGTGTGCAACAATTTTAATGTCCATTTAAATTGCGAAACACAACATCGCATTCATTACATTTGAAATGCTAACTATTTAGTTGGCTCTCACTGAATACATGTTAATCATCTATTGATGGTCTTTATGTTATCACATTTTTATCATATGTACCATTCGTTTATATTTTAAAATTAAAACAATTTAAAATTGTAAAAAAGTAAATAATTTTTGAAAATTTGATTCAAACTCAATATTTGCCATTACATTACAGTTTTTACAATATTTAAGTTTATATAGATTTAGTGTAAAAGCAAAGAAACAATCTATAATTACATTTGACTTATTAGGTTAGGGCCAAAATTCAGTCATCTTTTCCTATATATATTTTTGTAAAAATGTTTGTATTTTTGTTCATCGGTTAGTCTTTTTATCCAAAAATGTTTGCGTAAACTTTGAAGCATATTCTCTGAGTCTCAATATTTTGTTTCTTAAGATTTCTTTGATGTACGCAAACAACAACTTTATGAAAGTAAAGCTATCTTTACTCCTCTATAAAGACAAATATATATGTATGTATTCAAAGTAAAGTATAGTTTGAATACATAAGGCGGTGAGTCTATGACATATACAGAAGTATTATGTTGACATAATAAGCATAAAAGCTCAACATAAATATTAATATTTATTTTTCGTAACTTCAAGTACTGCTAACTATTAGCGCGCATCACATTAACACTAACTCCTAATATTAGTTTTAAAAATATTTTTGCGAAAAATAATTTTAGCTCAAAGAGAATCTAGTAATTGAGTGAAACGCACTGTATGTCATTGCCCATAGTGTGTGCTTTTCTAGAGCCCCGTTTTCGATAATGATTTCCCCCATTCTATGATAGGTTTTAGTGTTACAAAAAATAATACTAAAAATTCATTTGAGAATTAGAAGTCATGAGCGCTTCTATACATAGATTTTTATAATTGGGTGTGGAGATGGAGAGGAGGTAATTAAACTTGATCAGACATCGCGCACTTCACGATGATTTAATGCGAGGTTTTTAACTTAAAGTTATGTAAGTATAAAGCAATTGAAAGCCCACTTGAAAAAATTTTCTAATCAGCGAAAGAGATACACATCATATTTATTATTTCTTAGTGCCGTTTCAGCGTGTTTTCTCTCTTTTAAATGAATATTTTTTTAAAGACAAATCGCTTTGGAAGCCATTTTAACATTAAGACTGTACTACTATTTTCAAATGCTTATTGCCTTCACCACAGTGTTTAACAGGGAGACCAGAATCAGTATAACAGGAGGCAAAGTGCACATTAAATCATCAACTTTGTAGCCTATCAGGAATCTGCCTTATGTGACAAATGGACATTTCTGTATCTGAATTTTAATATAGCTTTTGCTCTAAACTTGCTCTTTTCAATTGCTTTGAACATACACTCCACCCATCAAAATAAGAGGAATTTTAGTTTTTTGCGAATCCTACTCACAAACAAAATGTAATTTTTAATTTTAAAAACGTTTTATTTGCCTTTAAAGCTTATGCTTTCTTGTCATCTTCTCGTTATTGCACTTAATTTTATTCTGGTTTTTATGGCTTTTGAATTTGAAATCAAGATTAAACTGATTTATTATTCATTATTTTCTTTGAAGTGAAATTACGATTTTCTTTATATAAATCTTCCACTAAGATAACTATTAATTGTAACTTATGAACAAATAATTATTTATTTTTATTCGTTTATTTGTTTTTAAATCAATTATTTGTGAAAATTTATTTTTTTTATTTTGATAACTTTGTCAATGATATCAATATAATTAGCAAATAGTAAATACTAATTAGACTAAAGACTTAGCAATCGATTCACAAAAAACGAGAGTGAATGGATTGGAACCAATTCATAGCCCACTCTTTGATTGATGCCAAACAAAACATCTCTTAAAAGCATTGAGAGATGACAGTGATAGATGACATCAAAGCTTCCATTCCATAACACTTAAGAAGGATTCACTGCAGCTATTATTTGTGTGACTGTATGTTTCGCCATAAACTGTCCTCAAATAAACCGATTAAATGCTAAATCTAAAAATGCTAATCAACTCTTTTGTATATTTAAAATCGGTTGCACTTTAATAATAAGCTATCCTTTTGTGCTTAAATAATGTATTTATTATTATTATATTTAATTATGTCTAAAAAGTTTAATTTAGAAAAGAGTAGACATTATAGACATCATAATTATGATAGTGATCAACAAAAAACTAACAAAAATTTACAAAAGAATAATTTTCACCGAAATGTATCCCAAACAGGAAATTCTTTTGAGCACAGCATAAATGCTCATTCGAGTGTCAAAAAATAGTTTCTTTCTGTGAAGTATTTTTACTATAAAGTTCGCACATTCTTCTGATAGTTGGAAAATAGAGAGTAAGAAAAAAATTAAAAATTTCGCTTTGACTTTATATCACACCTACAATAGAAGACTTGACTTTTGCTATTTCTCACACACACATCATTTTGTAGAACAATTTTCAGTCATTGTCATAGTTGTAGTTTTTTATTACATAAAAAACTTATAAAACCCAAAAACTGGTCACACCTTAATTCTATTGTGAAATAATAACATTTACATTGTGAACACATTTCTCACATAAGTTACATAAACACTTTTTCATTGAGTATCTTTTTATATGATAAGAGGGGATGATATGGATGCGCAATAATATGTAATTTAAACAGAATTAAATAGGCGTTTGGAATCATTTTCGATTCATTTTTCTGGTGATAAGCGAACAACTGTTAGCCAACAGACCAGATCATGTTTCATAAAGCAAAATGTTTTGCATCACTTACTTTCCATGAATTGCTTAACACTAGCTTTATATAAGTTATATAATAACTCCACTGCAATAATTACCAGAAGAACAACAAAATTAAATCTTCTTTAGTGGAAAGTTTTCAATTTTGTTTTTTTGTTTTGTTTTATTATCTCTTTCTTAAAGTTATTTCTTTGAGACAAATAATCATTATTTGTTTAAATAATGAAACATTTTTTCAAAAACATATCATTAAATTCACAGATTTATTCATACAAATTAAATAAGTTTTTTTGGTATTCTCATGAATGATAGCTTTAATTTTATTATAAACGAGAGCTTTGACAGCAAATCGCAATAATTCTTGTCTCAAATGTAATATCGTATGAGAAAATTGCTTTTCACGTTATTAAAAAGTTTTAAAATAAAGCAGAAAAATATATGTATATAAACTTATAAATGAATTATGACTAGTGCTTCGTGCAATTGTTAAGGGAGGAATTTTAGGTTGTTGTAAATCCCTCCCTTTTCATTTTAGTAATTTATTTACAACTACGTGTTTGCGTGCAGGTTCTTGATTGTGACTAAAGTTATAGAGCTCTGGTATGGGTTGTGATTATTAAATGGTTTTGGTCGCATAACTTAACCTCTTATCGTCACTTCAACCTGTTTGACGATCGCATGCCAAATAACTATTGAAAGTAAATGCCTGGTAATGTCTATTTAAACTATTGATCTTCCAATTGCAGCGCAGTGTTCGCTGATTTTAAAGTTAGATATAAATTAATTTAATTTTGGTTTTATGCGAATGAGCTGTTGATTCGAGATTTTAAAGCCTATTTCTTTGACTGAGTCCGTCTTTGCCAACCTTTGCCTATTAAATAAGAATCGGTACTCAAAAATCAATTTTTGTTACAATTGCAAAGCGTTATACCAGTTCTGATAAATAAATGCTTATAAGAAATATGTGATGCCTCGAGCTGTTAGTGCACCTTAACTTAACTTAAAAGCTCGCTTTTTTGTATATTCAATTTCTTTTGTGGAGTGTAACGATCCATCTGTGATTCGCTACTCTACAGACACTCCATGCTCTACAGGCCTTCTAAAAACTGAACACGAATTTCCAAGAATTGTTTCATGATTTTCCTCAACAACAAATATAGTTGGGTCTTGCCTTATGCCAGATGATGACCAATGCGGTGATAACTTTAACTTACTTCTGGCATCACTTCTACAGTTTTCCCGCTTATTAGTTTTGAGCTCTCTCTAAATGTTTTTGAGCCATTTTTCTAAAGAAACGCAATGACCTCTCAAAAAGCAAAACATGTAAGGCATGCAAATCAGAATTAATAGCATTTGCAAACTTTCATTTGAGGCACAGATGACGGTTTGCAAGTTTAGTATTTATTATATATATTTCTGCATTTTGTTGCTCTAAAGTAACCATTTTTGCCATTTCTTTTGAACACCAGTACCACCTGTAAGATCCACACCCACTACAGTTGAGAATTAGTTTATTCACTTTTACAGCATAACTAACATATATGTGATTCCGACTTCTCTTCTCTGTTGCTTTGCATTTCACTTATTTTAGTTTTGGTGTATTGTATGCACAAAAACGACTTGTCAGCTGATCTTAAGAATGTAAGTATATGTGCATTGCATTATGTTAAGAGTTGTAAATTAAAAGTGACTTTGACATGAACATAGTTTCCTTCCGCCCTCAGGGATCGCGACCCCTTGTTCTCTCTCAAACTTTTAAGCTTTCATTTCTTGTCCAGTCATACAGTCATAGAGAGCAAGTTTACGTTCGCCTGTTTTTTGCTTACAATTCAATAGTTTTATTGCCATTCGAGCCCTCTTTTGCATTTGTTGGTCGCAATGGTCTGGAGTCGTCTTTTTAGTACGTTTTACCGCAAACATCTGCATCAGAAATGGTACCATTGATGCCATATTTGCCATATTTGACGCTTTATATGCAGTGTAAATATTCTAATGAGGAAACTATTCGAAAGATAATTGAAAGCCATTATACTATCGCTGTGTACCACCTCTGCCACTCTGTGATCATCAATCCCTTAGTTAACTATTTAACACATTTTTAATCGTAATTGAAAATGTCTGTTAATGTCATGATGTAATAGCGCTACTATTTGCTGCGCTTTTGATCATTGGCCCAAAATGTTGATATTCCTGTTTACTGCTAAAGAGATGTTTGAGTTTTTCTTGGAATTGCATTACTTGTTGCTTTAGTTCTGCATATTTACAAGTGCGGAGAGTCTGGTCCACCACTCCCAGAGTCATTTTTTTGGCGATCCTATCAGAAGCATCGATGCATAGAAAAAGCAATAATTCAAATAAATGCACCGCTGAACCAATGAGCAATTTTTATGTGTCCATTTATGACATGCTCACCAATCATAACTCACTTTATTTAACATAGAGGTAGGCGGGAGTTTACCTGCCAGTTGAGGTCCGATCTGACATGAGATGCTACTGATGAAAATCTTGATCACGAGCGGCTCTTCTGAGCCATATTCTTAACAAAATATGTGGTGGGAAGAGATTCAGGGCTGAGACTAGAAATCGAAAATTGAAAATTTTAAACTTTTTGATAGAGTTCAAGATTCATTCATTCATTAGTGCGTGTCATCATTAAATTTAAACTTAAGCATAGCATAAATTTTCCGATTGCTCCCTAAAAAGAATGACTTGTTTTTTGTGTCAGAATTGAAGACCACCCGAATCGACTAATTTTTGGCTTACTCTTCATTTTCATAACAGACTCGAGTAATAACTTATTCAGAATTAATAGGCATGGATTGGGTGTGGAGGTGGAGATGGCCCTCCATATGTGCAGCACTGGATAGATACTGAATGACACCTCCTTTGATTGTCTGTAGGCTTTATTCTACAGGAAACAAAATGGCCTTTTTGTCGCATTTGTCGCAATGTAATTATAACCTATGAAGTGAACCAGTATTAGAAAAGGTAGTGATCTATGTTAGTGAGATTGAGCTCGTTGAGCAAAAACAAAAAACACACTCAGAATCATATCCATTTCAAAATCAGAGCTGTGAAAACTTTAAAAGAAGTCTCGCCCACTTCATTGCTCTGTATTATAACTTCTTATACTGTAGTATTGCTTGTATTGCTCGTATTGCTTCTCTGTATTCATTCATACATACATTTGTGGGGAGAGAAAGGCGTTGCGTTTGGGGGGACGAGAGATACTATACCTTGAAATTTAGTTGAGAGAGACTTAAACTATCAATAGTTGTATTGCAATTCACATGAATGCTGTAATTCTGTAATTTTCGATTGCGGCGACATTACCTCCTAGTTTTGATTTGGAAAAAAGGTGCACATGTGATACCAGGCATTGGTGATGCGGAAAGATTGAACGCAGAGCGAAATGCAAGGTATTTCATGTGGAGAGCCAAAGCAAAAGCAATGCAACCATATATCCGGAGGACTATCAACTTTATGCAATACCGCATAGAAGAGACAATTTTATTTATAATGAATGTTGTATTCAATTGAAAAAAGAAGAAAAAATTAGTGCGCGATAAAGAACAATGTCTTTACAACAAAGTAATGCGAATGACAATGCATTGCAATAAAAGCAAACAAATACAAATTTAGTTTATTCTGTGCACAAGCGCTCGTTTAGCTTTGTTATTGATGTAAGAGAGAGACAGAGAGAGTTGCAGTTAGAGTTAGAGTAACTCACAGTAGTTTAACACTAAGTTAACTACGTCTATGTGAGTGCATCTTTCTGTACGACTAATACTGAAAATACAGAATACAAAAATAGTGAACACATCTGACGAGAGCATAAGTATAACTATTGCAGAACAATGTCAAGCAAGAAATCATCTCACGGACGAGTGAGCTTTAATTTTAGTCAAGCAAGTGACCATTCATTTCTATCAACTTGCATGGCTGCTTCATTAATGCCCTTAAACCAGCAAAACTTATATCTACCAAACTGCCAAAGTGCCATCAGTAGTGTACAACATATAATATATACGTCTCTCGCACTGCTATATAACTTGAATGTTCAATATTAGTGTAGAGGCTTTTTGGGAGACATATATAAAAAGTAGCTTTTGCTAATGCACCTATAACAGGATTAATAACAGCATGTCATCTCACACAACAAAGTTGACCATTGCTTCACTAAGTGATACTGCTATATAACCATATGCTTTATACACCATTGTCATTGCCTCTCATCCCCCTCCAAATATACACTAACATAAAGTTACAGTTTGTATATCACTAAGCAATCTCCAAATTATGTTTGTACTGCTGCAGAAAGACTGCAAAACTTAGCAAACTTTTATGTATTATACAATGCATTTGGTCTACTTCTGTAATATTGCTCCGCATTATCGTACGTCACGATTGCTTATTTTCCACTGAATTAGTAGATGCTATGCTATGCTCGCAATACTCATTTTTCACAATTTATGTATTCAAACATTTCACCCTTATTTCCAAAATATGCTTTTATTTTCATCTTTTATGGCACTCACCATAAAAACATAAAAGAATTTAAGGGAAACTAAATTTGGATTTTTAGCCTATTTTTGTTATAAACAAAACAAAGCAAAACTCTCTTAAAATTTACTTAAGAAATACTTGAATAAAATTTAAAAGAATATAACAATATTATTGTTGAAGTAAAAGTTATGTTTAAAGTACTCACGAGTCAGTATTGCATTTACTAGTACTCCAATTGAGAACGTATTTATATATAAATTTTTAAAATATTTCAATAATACCATTAAAGTATTGTTTAAAAAATATAATTTAGAAAATTTGATTTGATTAAAGGGCAGATGAGCCACAAGAGGTTGACCTCTAGTCTCAGAGCTTTTTAGACGCAATGTTTTCATATTATCTGTTTTTATTGATCATTTGTATAGTTAAGTCGTAGACTTGCATGTTATCATTATTCTTCTTTGTGTTCGTTTATTCATCTTCTTTGCTGATGTTTCTATGACAACAAACTTGATTTTGTCCGCTTTGGTTTATTCTTATCACATCCAACACTGATTTTATAAGCGGACAAATTCTAAATAATCAAATATATGGTAAATAACAATTGACAGCAATAATAAATATCGAATGGCCATCAATAAAATGAAATGGGAATTGAACTCAAAAAATGATTGATTTGAATCATTACTTTTGCATTCTTCTGATTAATCTCACGTTCATTAGTATTGAAAACCATATTTCTTTTTTATTGGAGTTCTTTGTCCTTTAACACAAAGTCGTTAAGAGATTGCCTTAAAACTAAAACATAAACTCGAACTCGAAGGGGAGCAGCGAATAGATCTTTTTATACTAATACTAATACTTGAAAGTGTAGGCAAACCAACGAAAACGATTTTTCACAACATTGAAAATCCAGATTTTGCGAATCAACCCATCTCTAAAACTTAGTGAATCTCTGAATTATATAGTTTTATAAAAGACTTTCCTGCTCAGCAAACTTATGCCTCATGGGTCTTATGGGTCTTCCATATTACATATTAACTTATATATAGTCATATAATGCTCAGACAATATCAAATTCTATTTTCCTTTTTCTATTACTTTTTTAGTAGTGATGTTCTGCATGTACTATAAATTATTAGTTTCTTCTTCTAGTTTAGAGCATAAATTTTTACATATATGCGATTCTTTAGTAAAGTTATATGTAATACTATCTTCAAAGTGGTCTTACGCGATGCTTCTTTTCATTTTATAACCGCTAACTCATTGTTTGGGTGAAACGGCTCCATATTTCACTCATAATGTATGGAAAGTGTTCCCATTAGAAACAGCTATAAACTAAAGCTACTTTTTTAATTTCATACTTCAAAGAATGCCTTTTCTGATACTCACTCTCAAACTGTGAAGTGCTTTAAATTTGTTACTCGCGAGTCAGTACTTTATTGACACTTTTTGATTGACATTATAATATCTGTTTCAACAAAATACTCTTTTATTGCAAAACTCATATTGAATTAGTATTTATGCATTTTAATCAAATATTGGGGAAAATCATATTTTGAATGTAATAAAGAAATGGTATTTCCACTAAATTTTCCCTTGAGATAAAAGTTGGACTAACTTAATAAATATTAGATATTAAAATATGAAGTTTTCTCATTTTTTTATTGAAAAAACTTTGGAATTCATTCCTAATAAGGGTATTAAAATTCAAGTTATTAGCATGACTTGAATTCGTACGTGATTTGCATGAGAGAAGATTTTAATATGAAAAAGTGAATCAAAACATATTAAGGTAATTACACATCAAATAAGTTATTCTCAATTAAACCAAAAAACCCATATATTCTTCTCTTTAATAATGGCAAGTCTTTAAAAGTGAGAATGTAGTAAGAGGTCAAACGAGTTAAATTTTAATTGAATATGATTTATGATGATATACCGAGTGTAATATCGTAATTTAATATACGATAAATACACGATCATTACAAAAAATATTAATTATAATTTTTAATTAAATAAAAACCTCATTTTCTCCAAATCTTTACTATTGAATAGTTTAGGCATTATTTTGCAATACAGTAATTGTAAAATTGAATAATGCCTAGTAATAGAGATGGTGATAGAGATGAAAGATTGGCTTTACTAACTAGCAATGGACTAAAGTAATTACGTTTCTATGACGAGCTTATGTTATGCCAACTCATAAGAGTCATATTATTTTGCTCGCCATTCCTTACCATCAATTGGTGCCATTGCTGGGCGCCTAATAATAATAATAATAGTTGTAAGTACTGGAACCTCATATTTGTCATAATAGTGAGACATCTTATTTATTACCAAAATGACAGAACTCTAGCATTTTCTAATTTAACCCAAACTACAGACGAATTCATAGAATTTTTTTTCAGTTTCAGTAAATTATACCCATTTGATGATTAGTTAATAGGTTATACTTCAATGCATTTTAGATTCAAAGTTTGTAAAAGAAAACTTTGTTTAATTTTCAAGAATCTGCTTATTTTTCAAATAGTTCTGTAAAATACGATTTATTTGAAGATTTTATTTTTATTTTTATCAATATTTACATTAATTAAACAAAAATCGTGAAAAGTTTACAATTTCTGATTTAATTACTGAACCAAACCTTGACTGAGTTTCAAAGATATTTTGAAAAGATTTTTCAAAATATGTAATGCTTTAAAAGCTTTTGTAAGTTAAGTAAAATTTTAGGAAACGTTAAAAATTTTTTAATTATTTTTATTGAACTCAATTTGATAAAAAAAATAATTAAGTAATTTCAAAGCAAATGATTGCTTAAAATAAAAATTTTTATAACTCTTACATTTTCTACAAACAGTTTATTGAAAAAAGTCTAGACTTTTGCTAAAAACAAAAAAAAGTTATCGGTATTGTTAGCTTTAATTAGAGAATTAACTTTGAAATTCTGTGTTAGTTTTGCTATTCATCCAATCCTAATGTTATGAATAGAATTTTAATTTCATTAAATGGGAGACCACTCGCTGTGCCATAATATGAATAAAGAATTTATTGCGAACATTATGAGGAAATCTATAAAATGAAAAATTGTTGACTCAATAATTTTGAATTGCAAAACAGTAATATTAGTGTAGAATTGTTTGTACAAACATTAGGAAAGACTATAATTATTATGATCATAAACCAAATGGTGTTATGTCATGTCATTTTGTAGATAAAAAACAGATACATTTAGAACTTTTCAAACATTTAATACACATTGCCTTTGATATGCTAGTAATCGATGCAATTGTGCCAAAGCTATCGTAATGTGAAGGCAGAAAAGCACATCATCTAACATAACATAAATGTACACATTTTCCTGTTTCCAAAAAGAAGCGTTGATTGTCAGCTGTCGTTATCCCGACAGATGTTTTAGATATCAGAATGTAATCTCAGTTTAATAGTGTTCAGTACAGCAAAACCCGCCGACAAAAAATAAACGCAAGAATATATATATATATCTAACTTCTGTGTGAACTATAGATTTTTTTATTATGTATATACATATTATACATTCGTTGACTTATACATTTGAAATGAATGCATGGCTGGACCAACTATTATGAGTGCATAGTATTGAGGTAGTGATAGTTATGCCACTCGTTGTCATAATGCGGTTCTGCTTAAACACAAACAATGATATGATATACAAATGTTTGATTACGAAAAATACATTGAAGCTCGAGTGAAGTGCCATTAGTTACGCAGAGCTCTAACTTTTTAGGGAATAATGTGCAAAAACACATCCTTTCACATAAATGTTAAATTCATGTAACATAAGGCAAATTGGGTCCCCCTCTAGATTATGTTTCCATCACACTTACACCTGCATTGTTAATCACTAGTGTGGAACTGTTTATATTTCTTCACTAGTTTTAGTCAGTTTTAGTCACCTCATTGTGTAAAAGCTCATTAATATGACTAGGGTTGGAGCAATTTTACGTAAAAATCCTTTGGGGTGTAAT